>LGRX02027543.1:0-35660 GCA_001247695.2 Cymbomonas tetramitiformis | reverse complement strand
CTCTCTTCATTCTCCCTCTGCAGTAAGTCTTTCCGGTGACGGGCGGATCTGGACCTGCTTCGGCACTTCTTTTCCTACCCCTGACGAAGCACCCCGGATAGCTTGCAGCCACGGTGTGTGGACCTCCAGAGACATGACATATTACTATTCCCCCGACAGCAGGGTGGCACCAGGGACAGATTACTGCCCGTGTCAGGCCGTTGGGTCTACGGACCAGCTTTTCGGGGTTTTCAGCCCTGACACGGTGTGACTGCAGTTCCTCCATTTCCATCATCTTTCTGGACTTTGGTTCTGGTACTGGACTAGTGGCATATATCTTGGTTTGATTGGTTATTGGTCTGACCACCTCACTCGAGGTGGTGTGCTGGAGTTGACATTCAGTCCGAGCTCAGTCATCAGAGTTGTCATCACCGACTCGACCTGACCGCTGTCATCACCGATACGGCTCGACACCTCTGACTACCTCACTGACCCGATTGTCACCTCCTCTGATCGAGTTCGGTTGTCACATGAGACCGAGCACACACTAGCTCATTTCGCATCACACTCAGCATACTAGAACTATATATATTATATCTCTGTATGTTGAGAGAGAGATTCTGAGTGCGAAACCCTGAGCGTTGCAGTGCTTCCTGTTTGACCTGTCTGTTTACTGACTGGGTCTTCTCGCAGAGTTTGCTCAAAGTAATTTCAACCATCAAATTGATATAAAATGCAAATAATTGTTGATACGCTACAAATGTAACACATTTGACAATTGGCATGCTTTGATGACGACATTTGGCGATCATTATGGCCACACACATTCATCTAAATTTGTGACAGTGTCCCTATGTATCAACATATAAATTACCAACGACTCTTATTGTTATCATTTCTGAATTCAAAAATATACATCAAAGCAACTTTAATGTGTTCATTGCCGATGCCACTTGCTTTTCTAAACATTTGTTATTCAATGCTTCACAACATTCCTTTTGCGCCTCCGCGTTCACTCACAATTTGACGGTAACAATGCAAAATTTCGAATTGAGGAATTTGGATTTTCCCCCACCTGTACGTTCACGTACCCCCTATAAAATTTTAAAGCTTCATTTCGCCGAAAACCAGCTATTCCAAAACGAACACTGCTTTGTGTCACGCTTTTCGAGCGAGACGCTTTTCGAATGTCACGCTTTTCGAGCGTACGCGTTACACCCACTCAATTTAACCCCTGTTACGCACTTTAGCGTCGTAGATGAAAACTGCGAAACGATTTGTGTGTCGCTGTCGTGGATAAGTATGTGTCGCACGCGGCAGAATATAAATTTGATATTTAGAATATTCAATACAAAGCCTCTTTATATTTAATTGGTCAATATAATTATAATATATATATTTTTAATTTTATTGGAATTGCACAGTGTCACGACTGTTGATTATAAATATAACTTAGCACTGTATAACTTAACACTGTAGTATTATTTTTAATATGACTTATTTAATTTTAAAAAGGGACGAAGACTTAATTGACGGTATAAATATTTGGATGTGGTCGACTGGACATTGACACATAAGACGTTAGACGTATGACATGACATGAGACGCAGTCTGTAAAGCGTAAAGCTTCGAGAATGAAAGTTGATGACAATGTCATGAACGTCAGCTGTACACATGGCCGAGCCCGTATCGCGATGAAAATCAAGCTGCTTCTCATTTTTTTGGGGGGTGTGGGGGGGGGGGACTCCCACTGTTAGCCACTGGGGTGGCCGTGACCCGTAGGGGAATCGACCATGAACGTCAGCTGTATGGGCTGGCCGAACTCCGATGGAAAGCAAGCTGCTTCTCACATTTTTTTGGGGGGGGGTGTGTGGGGGAAAACCTCCCCTCCCCCCCACAGGGGTGGCCGTGACCCGTAGGGGAATCGACGGCTTATTATTTATTAAATTTTATTCTTTGACGCTTTTACGCTTTTACGCTTTTCGACTGTCACGCTTTTTGCGCTCACGCTCTTTTTAATCATGACAGTAACACGACATGACATGACACGACAGTAAAGCGGGAATTTGTCACATCTTTGAAAAATCTGCTTTTTTATGTCAAACTTTTGTGTATAAATGTTTTGGGGGAAATCATAATCATTAGGTTGTCGCCCCTTTGCTGTCATCGGTAGACGCTGTCATCGTGTAGACGCTTCTTGATCGTTGTCATCATGCATGACGCTTTCGTTCGCTGTCTTCATCCATCATGCATGACGCTTTTTGATAATCATCGTCAGCGTCATGCGTCGCTGTTTGATCTGTCACGCTTATTATAATAAATTTAAAATAAATAATTTATAATATAAAACCTGTTTAAATATTTGGATGTGGTCGCCAAGGACACATCAGACATTGAGACTCAGTGACACGCAAATCTGCGAAAATGAAGGCTGATGACACTGTCATGAACGTCGAACCATATGAGCTGGGCCCATGGCCGCTTACATTACATTTTTATTTTGGGGGGAGGAGAAGGGGTTCGCCCTCTCCCCACTGGACTGAAATGTGTTGGGGGGTGTTGGATGCTGAATGTTTGGTCGGGGGAGGAGGGCGCATGATTGGGGGGTCAATGCCATCGCATGCTTCGATCACAATTGGCCGGGTGGGGCTTGGGTGCACGAACCTATATCTTATAACCGCCGCGATCTAGTTAACCGCTTACTAACAGCACGTCACCGTGTTTATTTGATCACCCGGTTTATCATAGTCACGATCCATCATTTTCTTTCTTTGTTCTGACATACCTTGTATCAACCCCATACCAATAAGTCCCCCACTATTCCTATTCACACCCCTAACGACCACCCCCTCCCCTCGCCCCGCCTTACAATGCAACCACACCACAACCCCTTCTGCCCTCTGTCCACATGTGGGCCTCTCAATGTCTATTAACCATAGACCACTCACGATATCTGAGACAAATTTCACATCAAAATTTACAACCAATCAATTATCAAATATGATCGAATATTTAAACAATGAATCACAACTATCTTGAGATTTGATGGTACAACACAATTTGATTTGATTTGTTTGTTCACCAATTGCAATTGACAACATATTACTATGAAATCAGCTTGAGATTTGAAAGATGAACAATTTCGCTTCATCTTTGGTTCAACGAAATGAAACATATTTGTTTGGCCAATCACGTCGATTGATACATGAATAATTGATGAAATCGGAGTTTGCTCAAAGGAATTTCAACCATCAAATTGATATAAAATGCAAATAATTGTTGATACGCTACAAATGTAACACAATTGACAATTGGCATGCTTTGATGACGACATTTGGCGATCATTGTGGCCACACACATTCATCTAAATTTGTGACAGTGCCCCTATGTATCAACATATAAATTACCAACGACTCTTATTGTTATCATTTCTGAATTCAAAAATATACATCAAAGCAACTTTAACTTCAACATGTCTCAATTTTCCAAAACTTGGTTTGGCACCCTGAAGACTAAGTTTGAGATCGATGAGGACCTATCCAGTCTTAAATTCCGTGTTTTTGCTATATGCGAAAGCATGTGGGGGATGCCCTTCCTTCTTTCCTTCATTCTCTTGATCTCTGTCATGGGAGTAGGAGCAGCCACCTACACGGTGGCCAACGACATCGACCCTGTGCAGGTATCGGGTCGGGCTGCGCGGCAGCCTGTGCTGTGCAGGAGTGAGGGGTCACCGCTTGTCACGGTGCCATGTGCCATCCCGCCTCGTCGCCACCGGCGGGTGCAGCGGCAGCAGGGCCTCTATATGGCTCCGGTGCCGTGGCATCCCGGGCCGCCGCCGCCTGGCATCTTATTTGAGGACGGTCCTCCGTTGTCGCCGGCATCGTCTTCGGATGACGAGGCGCCACCGTCGGGCAGCACTTGGCAGCACCCTGGTGCGGTGCAGCCTCCCGTGATCGACGAATCAGCAACACCGACTCCGTCAAATTCTCTGGCGAATGATTTTTCGGGGATCGACACCTTACACTTTGGCCGCCCCGTATTGCTCCGCCGTGCTACTGCGGGCTACTACGGTGCTCGTTGTGGTGACGGTGCTCCTCTGGCCATTGACCCCGAGTAGTTATGTTACTGGTTCTGGCAGTACACCACTTTCATGGTGGTGTGCTGAGATGTACTTTGACCTCAACACGGTCTTCAATCTGGTTTATGCTTTTGCTTTGACAACTTTGAACTCTTCAATCTGACTTGCTGACACAGAGCTTTTCAGTAGTTTAGCAGGACTTGCATTGCCTGTATGTTTCTGCTCTTGTGCCGGCTAGAGGGTTTCAATTTGTGTATCAGAATTGCACAGTTGAATTAGCAGTTAGGTTTGTCACCCTAGCTCCTACCCTAACTTATCTTAACATTCTGACTCTCCTAGACAGTCACCACCCACAGTGCTGGGGTGGTGTGCTGGAATCTGTATAGGCAGCCCTGACTGGGAGTCCCGGTGCAGGCCCCTATGACAGACCCCTAGGACCAACACTGGACCGCTGACTGATCTATAGGTTCGTACTGTGACACACGCTGTGTCACAGGTAGGCTAGTATCCGAGACCGTTGCGAGACCGTTCCGGGTATTTCTAGCTTAGGGTTTATTATCTTATATGACAGTTTATCCACACAGTTCGGGACCCTCTGATATCTACTGAACTAGGATATTCCGGTAATCAGCAATCGCCAGGTTCTCACTATCGACAGCGATAGTGAGGACGAAGATTACGTGACCCCTCCTCCCCCACCACCAAAAAGGCGCAAGGGCAAGGGCAAAGCCAAGGTCGCCTTGCCATTTCCTGATGGCGCAGGTAAATTATAATTGTCTATTTGTCTGTTGGGTTCAATGAGGCTTTGAACTGAATAATTCTGCTGTATATTTACTAAAAATGTTTCGTTGTTGTGCTTGATTGTGCAGGTGCTTCGTGCGCTGGCGCAAGCGAGGCACCTACTGGTGCTGCACCCATGTATCTTACCATGGTTGCACCACCCGTTGGCGATGTTGGTGATGTTCACAAATCGAAAATAACAAACTCACCTTCAGAGAAAAACATGCGAATCGTTTGCCCTTCATATCCGACGTCGCCACTCACATCCTACAAAATCAGATTGTATCATACCGCTTGGCAGGTTCAAACATGTCAGGCACACCTAGCAGTAGTGCCTTGCCTTTTTTCAAATCGTTTCATGCTGACAAACACAACAATCCTCTCTTTGGACCTCACTTCGGAGGACATGCAATCGATCAGGATAATTTCCTGAAATCACTTCGTCTTGAAGAGCTGAGGGTCAAAAGACTTGCTATCACATCATTGGATGCAAAGATCCAGGAGTTCCCACATCTTCAAACAAACATTCCTCCCGCTCTCCAGAAATTGCGAGAAAAGGGTGTCAACGGAGGAATCCTGCATTCGATATCTTAATGACCTGTAGTAAATAGATAACATTTTAGTTTTATTGGCTGCATTGCCAACCCTCAAATCTCACCAGAGTATTTTCTTAATAAAGTAACCTTAATTTCCAAATCCTAGCCTTGACATTAAATATGCCAATTGGTGAATGCTTCAAATGTCCCAACTATTTATCTTGCTTGTTGTTGTTAATGTGCCCTTAAATTTGAGATTACAACTATACTATTCCTTTATTTGGTACTTTGCTTTAATTAAACACATTACATTCCAATTATGCTTCCAAATTATATTCACCCTGACCTTTATATTAACAGTTGTCAATATGGTTGGACAACATAGCAATATCTTGATTCCGTAAGTATCCCAATTAATACCCTTGTGTTCATTGCCGATGCCACTTGCTTTTCTAAACATTTGTTATTCAATACTTCACAACATTCCTTTTGCACCTCCGCGTTCACTCACAATTTGACGGTAACAATGCAAAATTTAGAATTGAGGAATTTGGATTTTTCCCCACCTGTACGTTCACGTACCCACTATAAATTTTTAGGAGTTTGATATTGGGGGAAAATCTTTAGATTGTCCCCCTCTTTGAAAAATCCGGTTTTTTATGTCACGCTTTTGTGTATAAATTTTTAAAGCTTCATTTCGCCGAAAACCAGCTATTCCAAAACGAACACTGCTTTGTGTCACGCTTTTCGAGCGTATGCTTTTCGAGCGTACGCTTTTCGAATGTCACGCTTTTCGAGCGTACGCGTTACACCCACTCAATTTAACCCCTGTTACGCACTTTAGCGTCGTAGAAGAAAACTGCGAAACGATTCGTGTGTCGTGGATAAGTATGTGTCGCACGCGGCAGTATATAAATTTGATATTTAGAATATTCAATACAAAGCCTCTTTATATTTAATTGGTCAATATAATTATAATATATATATTTTTAATTTTATTGGAATTGCACAGTGTCACGACTGTTGATTATAAATATAACTTAGCACTGTATAACTTAACACTGTAGTATTATTTTTAATATGACTTATTTAATTTTAAAATAAGACGAAGACTTAATTGACGGTATAAATATTTGGATGTGGTCGACTGGACATTGACACATAAGACGTTAGACGTATGACATGACATGAGACGCAGTCTGACGTCAGCTGTACACATACTGGCCCAGCCCGTATCGCGATGAAAATCAAGCTGCTTCTCATTTTTTTTTTTGGGGGGGTGTGGGGGGGACTCCCCCCACTGGGGTGAACCGTGACCCGTAGGGGAATCGACCATGAACGTCAGCTGTATGGGCTGGCCGAACTCCGATGGAAAGCAAGCTGCTTCTCACATTTTTTTGGGGGGGGGTGTGTGGGGGAAAACCTCCCCTCCCCCCCACAGGGGTGGCCGTGACCCGTAGGGGAATCGACGGCTTATTATTTATTAAATTTTATTCTTTGACGCTTTTACGCTTTTACGCTTTTCGACTGTCACGCTTTTTGCGCTCACGCTCTTTTTAATTATGACAGTAACACGACATGACATGACACGACAGTAAAGCGGGAATTTGTCACATCTTTGAAAAATCTGGTTTTTTATGTCAAACTTTTGTGTATAAATGTTTTGGGGGAAATCATAATCATTAGGTTGTCGCCCCTTTGCTGTCATCGGTAGACGCTGTCATCGTGTAGACGCTTCTTGATCGTTGTCATCATGCATGACGCTTTCGTTCGCTGTCTTCATCCATCATGCATGACGCTTTTTGATAATCATCGTCAGCGTCATGCGTCGCTGTTTGATCTGTCACGCTTATTATAATAAATTTAAAATAAATAATTTATAATATAAAACCTGTTTAAATATTTGGATGTGGTCGCCAAGGACACATCAGACATGAGAATTGAGACTCAGTGACACGCAAATCTGCGAAAATGAAGGCTGATGACACTGTCATGAACGTCGAACCATATGAGCTGGGCCCATGGCCGCTTACATTACATTTTTATTTTTGGGGGGAGGAGAAGGGGTTCGCCCTCTCCCCACTGGACTGAAATGTGTTGGGGGGTGTTGGATGCTGAATGTTTGGTCGGGGGAGGAGGGCGCATGATTGGGGGGTCAATGCCATCGCATGCTTCGATCACAATTGGCCGGGTGGGGCTTGGGTGCACGAACCTATATCTTATAACCGCCGCGATCTAGTTAACCGCTTACTAACAGCACGTCACCGTGTTTATTTGATCACCCGGTTTATCATAGTCACGATCCATCATTTTCTTTCTTTGTTCTGACATACCTTGTATCAACCCCATACCAACAAGTCCCCCACTATTCCTATTCACACCCCTAACGACCACCCCCTCCCCTCGCCCCGCCTTACAATGCAACCACACCACAACCCCTTCTGCCCTCTGTCCACATGTAGGCCTCTCAATGTCTATTAACCATAGACCACTCACGATATCTGAGACAAATTTCACATCAAAATTTACAACCAATCAATTATCAAATATGATCGAATATTTAAACAATGAATCACAACTATCTTGAGATTTGATGGTACAACACAATTTGATTTGATTTGTTTGTTCACCAATTGCAATTGACAACATATTACTATGAAATCAGCTTGAGATTTGAAAGATGAACACTTTCGCTTCATCTTTGGTTCAACGAAATGAAACATATTTGTTTGGCCAATCACATCGATTGATACATGAATAATTGATGAAATCGGAGTTTGCTCAAAGGAATTTCAACCATCAAATTGATATAAAATGCAAATAATTGTTGATACGCTACAAATGTAACACAATTGACAATTGGCATGCTTTGATGACGACATTTGGCGATCATTATGGCCACACACATTTATCTAAATTTGTGACAGTGCCCCTATGTATCAACATATAAATTACCAACGACTCTTATTGTTATCATTTCTGAATTCAAAAATATACATCAAAGCAACTTTAACTTCAACATGTCTCAATTTTCCAAAACTTGGTTTGGCACCCTGAAGACTAAGTTTGAGAACGATGAGGACCTATCCAGTCTTAAATTCCGTGTTTTTGCTATATGCGAAAGCAAATCACGCAGCTTATCACGTACCAAAGATAAGCAACCCGTGGTATCAGTCACTTTTAGAGATGCTCCTGGCGACGTTCTCATGGCCACTGGGTGGAGGCTCATGGCTGGGGCAACCCTACAGGACGTAGCTCCTCTACTGGAGCACGTGGAGGTGGGCAAGCTGTACGACATTTACATGTCCTCCGAGACATTTTACAACTTGAGCTTGGCTTCGCAGTACGAGCTGTCCAGGAACATCGCGGACATCTCTGGCGCTGTCCAGACCCTGGAGGCCATTGTGGAGGTCACCAAGGACCTGCCCCATTCTTTTATCAAAGAATGGGGGCTACCTTCAACCTGGATCAGCAATCGCCAGGTTCTCACTATCGACAGCGATAGTGAGGACGAAGATTACGTGACCCCTCCTCCCCCACCACCAAAAAGGCGCAAGGGCAAGGGCAAAGCCAAGGTCGCCTTGCCATTTCCTGATGGCGCAGGTAAATTATAATTGTCTATTTGTCTGTTGGGTTCAATGAGGCTCACGGGGAAGACAATCCCCCCCCACTGTATGGGGGCCTGCCTTCTCCTAGCTTCACCCCTCGCTGTGTGTGTCACCTGTGACAGTGTCATCGGCAGTGACCGTGACCTAGCTGCCTTCCTAGATAGCCTCCCAGTAAGACTATCTTTCTAGTTTATGCTATCACCGTCTTGAGCACTGCTTCACTGTGCTTTTCTGTGCCTGTTTGCATATATATATACCGGAATATCCTAGTTCACTAGATATCAGAGGGTCCCGAACTGTGTGGATAAACTCTCATAAGATAATAAACCCTAAGCTAGATATACCCGGAACGGTCTCGCAACGGTCTCGGATACTAGCCTACCTGTGACACAGCGTGTGTCACAGCACGAACCTATAGATCAGTCAGCGGTCCAGTGTTGGTCCTAGGGGTCTGTCATAGGGGCCTGCACCGGGACTCCCAGTCAGGGCTGCCTATACAGATTCCAGCACACCACCCCAGCACTGTGGGTGGTGACTGTCTAGGAGAGTCAGAATGTTAAGATAAGTTAGGGTAGGAGCTAGGGTGACAAACCTAACTGCTAATTCAACTGTGCAATTCTGATACACAAATTGAAACCCTCTAGCCGGCACAAGAGCAGAAACATACAGGCAATGCAAGTCCTGCTAAACTACTGAAAAGCTCTGTGTCAGCAAGTCAGATTGAAGAGTGCAAAGTTGTCAAAGCAAAAGCATAAACCAGATTGAAGACCATGTCGAGGTCAAAGTACATCCCAGCACACCACCATGAAAGTGGTGCACTGCCAGAACCAGAAATATAACTACTCGGGGTCAAAGGCCAGAGGAGCACCGTCACCACGATGAGCACCGTAGTAGCTTGCAGCACCGCTCTCCAGTGGGTCAGGCGGCCGGTGAGCCACCGTCGCAGCACCCAGGGAGTGCAGTACTGCATCCAGAGTGACGGGGTCCAGCTCGGACACACCAGGGTAGATGCATAAATCCCCCCTGCACAGCACAGGCTGCGGCGCAGCCCGACCCGATACCTGCACAGGGTCGATGTCATTGGCCACCGTATAGGTGGCAGCTCCCACTCCCATGACAGAAATCAAGAGAACGAAAGAAAGTAGAAATGGCATCCCCCACAAGCCCGCCTGGGCGGGGAAGCCCCACGGAGGCTTTCCACAGCTGTAGCTGCGGGGAGCACCGTCATGCCAATCTCCCAGAGCACCACCAGAGTGAGGTGCTCGGGCTGCGGGCGTCGACGAGTGATTTGCCGAGATGGCCGAGGCCCGCGGCTTCACGACGAAGCTGCCGTCAGCGAGGTCCTCGTAATCGTCCGTGTCGTAACCCGTGAGATCAACCGGTCCGATGGCGGCGTGGTTCACGGTCTGAACGAACCCAGTGAACTCACCGTCCGCGTCCGCTGTGGTGGTCACCCGCGCCGATTGAAGTGGCGCGGGCTTCACATCCTTTCCCTGCGAGACAGGCATAGCAGGGGCCGGCACGGCGGATGCCGATGCCGCCGCACCACCTGCCGGAACCTGCTCCTCCGGTGTGGCCACCGCTGCGGCGGGACCGCACACCAGAGCCGAAGCCTCCTGCCCGATGCCGGCAGGAGGCGGGAAGGATGCGTGAGTGTAGTGCACCTGCGGGTCGGCCGCGGAGTGAACCTCCGCGGCAAGATCGTCGAGCCGGCGGAGAATGTCATCTCCCTCGGAAGCCGGCTGCTGCTCCACGGTGAAGCCGTAGGCGGACACGTCGATGCCGCCGACCGCTCCCGCACAAAGCACCGCGGGCGGCCCGTACGCGGCTGCCGCACGCGCGAAGGACTCCGCTCCGTCATCCGCCGCCTGCTGGAACAACGCACACATGGCGAGTGCGTGTATCCCCTCCGCGTCCTCCTCGTCGATGGGAACGCAAAATGCCGCGGCAGAGGTGGGCGGGTGCTGGCGCCCGCCCAACGGGCAGTCGCGGTAAAAGTGATAGCTCTCACCTTTGCCCGCCTTCTTGCACCTACCGCAGAACGGCTTTGCCCGTTGATCGTCGCGGTCGAACCCCACTGGTGGGGCCTTGTGGGTCCCCACACGGAATCCCCGCGGCTGCTGCCCCCGCTGCTGCTGCTGCCGCTGCTGCACCCGCTCCCGTTGTTGCCGCACAACCGGAGCGGCCTCACCTTGTTGCCGCTGCACGAGCTCCTTCAGCTCCGTGATCTTCTGCAGCAGTGCGTCGTACTCGCTGCTAGACAGGTGCGCGGAGATGCCGTCCGCGCCAGAAGCCGCCTTCCCCCCGCCCGTCTGTGCCCAAGCCTGGTAAATCTCCACAACCATGGAACGGAGCGAAACCAGTGACACATGAGCCAAGTCAGCGGCCATGGGATAGCGGACCTTCACCGCAGCGTAGAACACGGGGTCGAGTCGGGTGTAGAGGGATAACTTCCTCGTGGCCTCGGTCGGTGTCCAGTCGGAAGCTCGGTTATCCCGCACCAAACGTTGCTCCTTAGCCAAGATCGGCTGCGGGTCAACGTTTGCGGGATAACGCAACGCGGCGTGCTCCTCCTGCTGCGACTCTCGTAGCGCCACCGGAACACAACCCTTGATGATGTCGACAAGGGCTCGCCGTCCATCTCGGTCAGTCGAAGAATCGGTACCAGTCAGCCAGACGAACGCGTTGCTGTGCTTCTCAACCACCAGGGCAAGGACGTCGTAGAGAAGCCCATTCACCTTGTTGACCACGGGGGCCAGGGGGTCGTCGAGGTCAAAGGCACACAGTTCCAGCCCGGCCGACTGAAACTCCGTACGCAGCTGCACCACCAGGTCGGACAGAAGGCCAGCGTCGTCCGTACCGCGAAAATGATGCTTCTTGTCACCAAGAATATCCTCACGGATACTCTTGGCCCAAGCCCGATGGAGCCGCGCTTTGTAGATCTCGTCGACGACTTTGGACTGCTCCTGCAGGTAACGCCTGACGGCCACGTCCTCGTCTACGTTTGATGCAGGGTTGGGGGTAGGAACAAAAGGAGTAGCCGCTGTTGATGTGTTCCGCACCCCGTCGATCAACCTCAAAGAGGCATCGATGTCACTGTCCCTCGTGAGGGACTTCTTGGATCTCGTGGTTACTCCCATCTCTAGAAAGGCCTGAGGGGAGGCGGTACGCTGTAACACGTTTGGGTAGGGTCGCATAGAAAATGTGACGTCACAGACACGGAAAGAGCGGTCGGGCCATGCTAGCGAGGGGCGAAGGAAGATGTCGTCGAAGTCAAAGGTGCCAAGGTCACCAGCCCAAAATACGGCAGCAGGCAGGATCAGAGCGAGCAGAAAACCGTGAATAATGAACATTGCGACGACGAAACCCAATCCAAGCCGGCACCCCATAGCTGCGGCCCAAAGTCGCTCACCGCAAGCCGCTCATCTCATAATCTCCACTAATGCCCAAACGCGCAAACGCGCACCACCTCTCCGAGCGGCCGTTTAGCCAATCATGGCCAAACTAGCAAGTGGAATAAAGCGTGGATGGGGCCACGACCTACCGGAATATCCTAGTTCACTAGATATCAGAGGGTCCCGAACTGTGTGGATAAACTCTCATAAGATAATAAACCCTAAGCTAGATATACCCGGAACGGTCTCGCAACGGTCTCGGATACTAGCCTACCTGTGACACAGCGTGTGTCACAGCACGAACCTATAGATCAGTCAGCAGTCCAGTGTTGGTCCTAGGGGTCTGTCATAGGGGCCTGCACCGGGACTCCCAGTCAGGGCTGCCTATACAGATTCCAGCAATATATTTATCCGTCACTTATATATATATGCTTCGATCATCCTTTTCATCAGGTTATCGACCCACTCACGCTTAGTGGTGCTCACCTTCGCTGCAACTCGCTTCGGGTTTTCCCGATTCTACCTCCGTTTTTCCGTATTAATTCCGTCCGTGGGCTACTCCGTCAAACTCCGCAAATCCGTCTTCGCCCACCTCCGTTCGTAACCGCCTACCGTCTGTGATTGGTGGTCTACGAAATTTGGAAGTCTTTATCCGTCACACATCCTTTTTACCGTCCAACTGGCTGCCTACTTCCTCCCCAACATGTCTCAGCAGCGTCAATCAACTCTTGCAGAGGCTCTCCGTTCCGCGAGGCGTGCTAGCGCCACGCCTTCGCCGTCTCCTGGGCCCGGCACTTCCACGCCAAGCCCAACGCGACCGAGGAGGATTGTATCCACCGCCTCCTTAAGGTCACGTCCATCATCGCTGCGGCTATCGCCGACCCCAATCATGTTCTTCAACGACCCGTCAGTCCTCTCCTCCACTCCTGTGGAGGAGGGGCGGGAGGAGGAGTACTTGGAGCAGTTGTCTTACGCCTTCACGTACTCCACCGACATCATCACCGTTTTGCGCCCTGGAGGGTTCAACCCTAAAAATGGCTTCACCTTCGACAACGATGCTGCCGACGCTGACTTCGCCGCCCTCCTTGCTGCACTCCGTCATGTGCTTTTTCCGGTGTCCTTCCCGGAATTCTCCAAGCTCCTCGACCTCGAGCACGACTATGACTTCTACCACGTCGTCCTCAACGAGATCACCTTCACCATCCTCCCCATCGTGCTTCGGGGTACTGCCTTGGCACTGTACTCCGAAGCGGCTCGTTCCCACCCTGGGGACGGGCGCTACATCCTTCAGCGCCTTCGGTACGAGGTCGAGGGCGTCCCCGACTCCGACACCGACCGTTTTTGGGTCAAAATGCGTTCAACCGTCATTGATGAGAACGACGACCCCGCCCCTCAACTCACCGCCATCCGCACCTTGGGCGACAAGCACGCCCGTATTAACCCCGACTACAGCGAGGCCAAGCGTGTCAAGGACCTCTGGCACATCTTGGCCACCTCCGCCAAACACTCCCCCTTCGTCACCCCGTTGTACATCAACGTCATCCGCGAACTCCGTGGTGGTACGCCTTTCTCCTTTTCCACATTGTGCCTCCGCTTGCGCACGGTGTGGAGGGAGGAGCACGCATTCGCCACCCTCGCCACCGACACGGACCCTGTTGCGCCGCCCGGTGGTGGTGGTGGTGGTGGTGGGTACCGAGCGAAGAAGCCCGCCTTCAACGCCGTGACCTTCGATCGCACCCCCGCCTATTCCGTCAAACCCGTTGGTGAGTGGCGGGCGGAGCCGCCCACCGCTCTCGTGAAGCGCTGGAAGGGGGTGGGCTTCCCATGCATCCTCTGCTTCCGTCTCTGGGGTTTAACGGACGGCCACCCCGAGACGAGGGGCAATTGCCCTTTCACGTGCAGGGAGGCCTTCAATCCCGGCCGCACCCCTGACTCGGCGCTTCCAGCGGGCACTCGTCCGTCTCCGCAGGCATTTGCCGCCGCCCTTGCTGCCATTCACCAGGCGGACGGTGCCGCCGCCCACGCTCTGGTGGTGTCGGAGGGGCAGCCTGATTCGCCATTGGATGCGTCTGCCATGACGTTCGTCGCTCCTCTGCCCGACCCACCTCCGCACCTCGATCACCCGCCTTTGGCGGAACCCCATGGGGGTACCGCGCCGGCCGAGGACCCGCGTCCGGCCGGCATGGCGCAGCACCCGTCGGACGAGGACTTCTCCTTTGAGATGGAGCCCATCGCCATGCTGGGCTTCGCCGACCCTGAAGATGAAGAGTGGCCGGCTTTCCGTTCGAAGCCGTGGATCCCGCCAATCGTCGGGAGCTCCTCAACCGATCAACCGACAGCAGACCGTGCCTGAACTTGCACCGTGTTCACTTTAGAATTAGCCGCCGCTTGCTTGCTAGCTGCTAGCTGTGCTCTAGTGGTCCGTTGGACTCTTACATTAAGTGACATTGGGTTTAGGACTTAGGGTTTGCTGACTCTGACATTGCCACTCACACCTTCGGGGTGAGGTGGTGTCACGGGGAAGACAATCCCCCCCCACTGTATGGGGGCCTGCCTTCTCCTAGCTTCACCCCTCGCTGTGTGTGTCACCTGTGACAGTGTCATCGGCAGTGACCGTGACCTAGCTGCCTTCCTAGATAGCCTCCCAGTAAGACTATCTTTCTAGTTTATGCTATCACCGTCTTGAGCACTGCTTCACTGTGCTTTTCTGTGCCTGTTTGCATATATATATTTATCCGTCACTTATATATATATGCTTCGATCATCCTTTTCATCAGAGGCTTTGAACTGAATAATTCTGCTGTATATTTACTAAAAATGTTTCGTTGTTGTGCTTGATTGTGCAGGTGCTTCGTGCGCTGGCGCAAGCGAGGCACCTACTGGTGCTGCACCCATGTATCTTATCATGGTTGCACCACCCGTTGGCGATGTTGGTGATGTTCACAAATCGAAAATAACAAACTCACCTTCAGAGAAAAACATGCGAATCGTTTGCCCTTCATATCCGACGTCGCCACTCACATCCTACAAAATCAGATTGTATCATACCGCTTGGCAGGTTCAAACATGTCAGGCACACCTAGCAGTAGTGCCTTGCCTTTTTTCAAATCGTTTCGTGCTGACAAACACAACAATCCTCTCTTTGGACCTCACTTCGGAGGACATGCAATCGATCAGGATAATTTCCTGAAATCACTTCGTCTTGAAGAGCTGAGGGTCAAAAGACTTGCTATCACATCATTGGATGCAAAGATCCAGGAGTTCCCACATCTTCAAACAAACATTCCTCCCGCTCTCCAGAAATTGCGAGAAAAGGGTGTCAACGGAGGAATCCTGCATTCGATATCTTAATGACCTGTAGTAAATAGATAACATTTTAGTTTTATTGGCTGCATTGCCAACCCTCAAATCTCACCAGAGTATTTTCTTAATAAAGTAACCTTAATTTCCAAATCCTAGCCTTGACATTAAATATGCCAATTGGTGAATGCTTCAAATGTCCCAACTATTTATCTTGCTTGTTGTTGTTAATGTGCCCTTAAATTTGAGATTACAACTATACTATTCCTTTATTTGGTACTTTGCTTTAATTAAACACATTACATTCCAATTATGCTTCCAAATTATATTCACCCTGACCTTTATAACAGTTGTCGATATGGTTGGACAACATAGCAATATCTTGATTCCGTAAGTATCCCAATTAATACCCTTGTGTTCATTGCCGATGCCACTTGCTTTTCTAAACATTTGTTATTCAATACTTCACTACATTCCTTTTGCACCTCCGCGTTCACTCACAATTTGACGGTAACAATGCAAAATTTAGAATTGAGGAATTTGGATTTTCCCCCACCTGTACGTTCACGTACCCCCTATAAATTTTTAGGAGTTTGATATTGGGGGAAAATCTTTAGATTGTCCCCCTCTTTGAAAAATCCGGTTTTTTATGTCACGCTTTTGTGTATAAATTTTTAAAGCTTCATTTCGCCGAAAACCAGCTATTCCAAAACGAACACTGCTTTGTGTCACGCTTTTCGAGCGTATGCTTTTCGAGCGTACGCTTTTCGAATGTCACGCTTTTCGAACGTACGCGTTACACCCACTCAATTTAACCCCTGTTACGCACTTTAGCGTCGTAGAAGAAAACTGCGAAACGATTCGTGTGTCGTGGATAAGTATGTGTCGCACGCGGCAGTATATAAATTTGATATTTAGAATATTCAATACAAAGCCTCTTTATATTTAATTGGTCAATATAATTATAATATATATATTTTTAATTTTATTGGAATTGCACAGTGTCACGACTGTTGATTATAAATATAACTTAGCACTGTATAACTTAACACTGTAGTATTATTTTTAATATGACTTATTTAATTTTAAAATAAGACGAAGACTTTATGACGGTATAAATATTTGGATGTGGTCGACTGGACATTGACACATAAGACGTTAGACGTATGACATGACATGAGACGCAGTCTGTAAAGCGTAAAGCTTCGAGAATGAAAGTTGATGACAATGTCATGAACGTCAACTGTAGAGCTCTAGAGTATGGGCTGGCCGAGCCCGTATCGCGATGAAAATCAAGCTGCTTCTCACATTTTTTTTTGGGGAGGGGGTGTGGGACCCCACTGGGGTGGCCGTGACCCGTAGGAGAATCGACCATGAACGTCAGCTGTATGGGCTGGCCGAACTCCGATGGAAAGCAAGCTGCTTCTCACATTTTTTTGGGGGGGGGTGTGTGGGGGAAAACCTCCCCTCCCCCCCACAGGGGTGGCCGTGACCCGTAGGGGAATCGACGGCTTATTATTTATTAAATTTTATTCTTTGACGCTTTGACGCTTTTACGCTTTTCGACTGTCACGCTTTTTGCGCTCACGCTCTTTTTAATTATGACAGTAACACGACATGACATGACACGACAGTAAAGCGGGAATTTGTCACATCTTTGAAAAATCTGGTTATGTGACACGCCTACACTATGGGACCCCCCTATCTACCCTAGCTAAACCATAATCACATTTGAAATCAGCAAGAGCTAATCTGAGAAGGGTATTTTCAGTACACTAAAACGAATCTTATTATTGAACACACTATAATCTGCATTAAAGCTTGACACTCCACCCTGTACATTCGAAAAGTAACGAAGCACCAAAATCATCAGTGTAACTCAAAAACACAGCACCCCTGAGGGTGGGGGGAGGGAATAAACCCTTTCTCAAACAGTCAAAAACTTGTGAGGCCGAACTCACACTGGGTTCGAAACCTTATTCCCTCCGCTACGGCCTGTCACATAACCAGAGTTATGTGACACAGCACCTCTCGTTCCACTCGTTGCACTGTGACACATAACATCCAGTTATGTGACACGCCTACACTATGGGACCCCCCTATCTACCCTAGCTAAACCATAATCACATTTGAAATCAGCAAGAGCTAATCTGAGACAAAACAAAGATCAATCGAGTCCGATCATCACGTACCAACAAGCGAGCATTTGAAACGTTCATTGAACATACACTCAAAACAATTATGAATCCATCATTACACAAGCCGGGCTTACTTGCCCCTTCTCGACCGAGCCTTCAGGCTATCCTCTTATGCTTGTACACAACGATTGAACAACGAATTACGTACAGTACCACTACTTGTCTCTTCGAGTTAGCATTAAGCTTAACTACTGCGAAGGGCATTAAGCCTCTTCTACTCGAGTGGCGATAAGCCTGTCACTAGAAGCAACATTCATTCTTCCGATTTTCCGAACTCTGTCGGTCAAGCTCAATATAAGCCTTTGCCTCCTTTCCCTTTTCCTTTTACCACATTCGGGCAAGCTGGAGAAATATGATATGGCGAGCCACAGTTGAAGCAAATTCTGCCTTGATTCGGAACAGACGCAGAGCTGTTGCGCCCTCCATAAGGTTGCACCACTTTCGCGTGCCTCTCTGCCACAACCTTTCTGCTCTTTTTGAGCCTCTTCTCCTGATCTTCCGTGACTACTACGGATTCTCCTGCAAATTCAACTGCAACAGGCCAACCGTAGGTAAACGCTATGTCTACTAATTGTGCCTGTTCTGCCGCCCAAGTCATACCGTGTCTACTTTATTGATTTTAAATGTAAATAATTATGGAGGGGAAAATCGTCTTTTGAAACGTAAATAGGCTTCAAAATTAAATAATTCCTCCCTGATAGGTTGCGAAAAAGAAATAAGGTAAATAATTAAATATTGTGCCATACACATCATTACAACAAATTTAAACAACAAAGTATTAAATATATAATTCCGATCTCGCCCCTCAGCGCGAAAACAAACAAAGTGACAAAATAACTGGAAACTGGTCACTCTCTTCACCTACACGGCAGGTATGGCTGGCGGCTCGGGACACGAGGGAGAGCTTTGTTTAATCTGCAATTTTCTTCCGACAGAATGCCGATGTGGCAAAACAACGCTCGGGGATATTGAAGGTGCATATTGACGTTGCATATTACAGTGAACACATAGCTTGGAAACACGTAACGAACTTTCGTACTGCCGGTATCCATTCGTTACCGTATTGTATACTTGTACTTTTGAATAATTCTTTGGGTCAATTGCACCGATATAGCAAAAAAGGAAAAACAAGCAAAACAAAATAATTAAATATAGGTCATATAATAGTGTGAACAAACAAACAAAGTTCATAAATCAAATAATTTTCGTGTAATTATCTGTATTCCTCCAGTTAAAACAAACAACTTTAAAATCAATTAAATAATTAAATCTGGGGGACCAACAAACTTAATTAAATAGTTTATTGCGGCTCATTTTCGGAATTAAAATCAATAAAGTAGACACGGTACCCCCTTCGAGGGTGGCTGCTGCCTGCTTTAGTTTTGTGAATTCCGCATCGGTCACTTTCTCCACGAACTGAGGATCCTCGATCAACTCTTTAAGCGAGATACTTGCCTCGAAGAAAACTGAATCCGCTTTGTCCACATTCTCAAACTGCCGCTTACAAGACAGATCCTCTGCCTTCGCACCACCCGCTTTTGAGTGAACGAAACCGCCAGAGGTCCACGACACTGGACGCTGCAAGCTGCGCTTCTGCGGCTTTTGAGACACAGCCTGCAAAACTGCTTTTCCATCATTCGCTACCGATCTGCTTCTCTGCTCCTCTACCAGCGCTTTCAAGTGAGCCTGAACATTCTTGTCAACTTCTGACAAAACAGGGATCAACTGATCCAACTGCAGCTTGTAGGACGCGTAAACGTCCGAAGCTCTGACCTTGGCGATCTTTTCTGCTAACTCGACGTCTGAAAATTCGTCCATAATTGCTGAACGCTGAATATACCTCGTAAAATAAATTAACAATAACAATAAACCCTTTCTCAAACAGTCAAACTTGTGACTCAAACAAGCTGCTTCTCACATTTTTTTTTGGGAGGGTGTGTGGGGGAGAACCCCCCTCCCCCCCACAGGGGTGGCCGTGACCCGTAGGGGAATCGACGGCTTATTATTTATTAAATTTTATTCTTTGACGCTTTTACGCTTTTACGCTTTTCGACTGTCACGCTTTTTGCGCTCACGCTCTTTTTAATTATGACAGTAACACGACATGACATGACACGACAGTAAAGCGGGAATTTGTCACATCTTTGAAAAATCTGGTTTTTTATGTCAAACTTTTGTGTATAAATGTTTTGGGGGAAATCATAATCATTAGGTTGTCGCCCCTTTGCTGTCATCGGTAGACGCTGTCATCGTGTAGACGCTTCTTGATCGTTGTCATCATGCATGACGCTTTCGTTCGATGTCATGTCATCATCCATCATGCATGACGCTTTTTGATAATCATCGTCAGCGTCATGCGTCGCTGTTTGATCTGTCACGCTTATTATAATAAATTTAAGATAAATAATTTATAATATAAAACCTGTTTAAATATTTGGATGTGGTCGCCAAGGACACATCAGACATGAGAATTGAGACTCAGTGACACGCAAATCTGCGAAAATGAAGGCTGATGACACTGTCATGAACGTCGAACCATATGAGCTGGGCCCATGGCCGCTTACATTACATTTTTATTTTTGGGGGGAGGAGAAGGGGTTCGCCCTCTCCCCACTGGACTGAAATGTGTTGGGGGGTGTTGGATGCTGAATGTTTGGTCGGGGGAGGAGGGCGCATGATTGGGGGGTCAATGCCATCGCATGCTTCGATCACAATTGGCCGGGTGGGGCTTGGGTGCACGAACCTATATCTTATAACCGCCGCGATCTAGTTAACCGCTTACTAACAGCACGTCACCGTGTTTATTTGATCACCCGGTTTATCATAGTCACGATCCATCATTTTCTTTCTTTGTTCTGACATACCTTGTATCAACCCCATACCAATAAGTCCCCCACTATTCCTATTCACACCCCTAACGACCACCCCCTCCCCTCGCCCCGCCTTACAATGCAACCACACCACAACCCCTTCTGCCCTCTGTCCACATGTGGGCCTCTCAATGTCTATTAACCATAGACCACTCACGATATCTGAGACAAATTTCACATCAAAATTTACAACCAATCAATTATCAAATATGATCGAATATTTAAACAATGAATCACAACTATCTTGAGATTTGATGGTACAACACAATTTGATTTGATTTGTTTGTTCACCAATTGCAATTGACAACATATTACTATGAAATCAGCTTGAGATTTGAAAGATGAACAATTTCGCTTCATCTTTGGTTCAACGAAATGAAACATATTTGTTTGGCCAATCACATCGATTGATACATGAATAATTGATGAAATCGGAGTTTGCTCAAAGGAATTTCAACCATCAAATTGATATAAAATGCAAATAATTGTTGATACGCTACAAATGTACCACATTTGACAATTGGCATGCTTTGATGACGACATTTGGCGATCATTATGGCCACACACATTCATCTAAATTTGTGACAGTGCCCCTATGTATCAACATATAAATTACCAACGACTCTTATTGTTATCATTTCTGAATTCAAAAATATACATCAAAGCAACTTTAACTTCAACATGTCTCAATTTTCCAAAACTTGGTTTGGCACCCTGAAGACTAAGTTTGAGAACGATGAGGACCTATCCAGTCTTAAATTCCGTGTTTTTGCTATATGCGAAAGCAAATCACGCAGCTTATCACGTACCAAAGATAAGCAACCCGTGGTATCAGTCACTTTTAGAGATGCCCCTGGCGACGTTCTCATGGCCACTGGGTGGAGGCGCATGGCTGGGGCAACCCTACAGGACGTAGCTCCTCTACTGGAACGTGGAGGTGGGCAAGCTGTACGACATTTACATGTCCTCCGAGACATTTTACAACTTGAGCTTGGCTTCGCAGTACGAGCTGTCCAGGAACATCGCGGACATCTCTGGCGCTGTCCAGACCCTGGAGGCCATTGTGGAGGTCACCAAGGACCTGCCCCATTCTCGGGACCTTTGAACCGGTTTCGGAAGGGCTGACTTTCGGATCGTGTTTCGAAACCCATCCCTTTGTCCACTGGTTCGTATGACCGCTTCCGAATATTTTCTGCCAACTGGGCCTTACTGACTCCACGTCATTTGCCTACATTGCACCAAAAACTTGTCCCTCCCGTGAGATGAAATCTTTTCGGACGGTCCACAACTAACCTAGGAGCTAGGACCAAATTTTACATATGATGGCTTGCATTCCTGGTCAGTTGACAGTCGCAAACGCTAAACGGTCACAGTCAACAGTGCCGTTCATGAGTTGTTAAGTATGGAAATGCGAGTTATCGCAAATGACTCTTTACGCAAAAAGACTTTTTCCTTCGGGCCCAACTTTGTTGCGCTACTGCAGGCACAGCCCCTTGTGATTTTAATCACATTACATGAAGTACAATTTTTTCCAACGTTCGTAACTAAGATATATTTATTCACAAGGCGAATACCTTTTTCTTGAGCTCTTGATCGACCCCATCTGCAACCGCATCAGCTTCGTTTGCAGTCGCGACTGCAAGCTAAGTTGATGCGGTTCAAGATAGGGTCGACCAATTCACGACAGGCGAGGGGTGTTCTTGCGTTCTAGCGCTAGAAACTTGTCAGATATATTCGTATCAATAATTTGTATGAGTATATCCCGTAAGTTTCAGGTCATACCTTGAAGCATACTTCAAACAGTCGCATATCATTGGTTCCAAACCCAAAACATCTGCCTTAGAAATAAATTGCGCGTCTCGCGTACAAGTAACTTGAAGCTTTGAGCTTCAAGTAACTTAAGTATATGCATCTTGTCAGTATTTGTGCCAAGTTTCGGGCTCTATGACGCACGGGAAGCCCTCGGCTGTTTGGCATCTTTGGGTTTGGGTTCGAACCCAAACCCAAAAACAAAACATCTGCCTTGGAAATAAATTGCGTGTTTCGCGCACAAGTAACTTGAAGCCTTGAGCTTCAGGTAACTTAAATATATGTATCTTGGCAGTATTTGTGCCAAGTTTCGCGCTCTAGGACGCACGGGAAGCCCTCGGCTGTTTGGCATCTTTGGGTTTGGGTGTCACGTTCGAACCCAAACCCAAAACATCTGCCTTAGAAATAAATTGCGCGTTGGGCGCACAAGTAACTTGAAGCTTTGAGCTTCAAGTAACTTAAATAAATATCTCTTGGCAGTATTTGCGCCAAGTTTCGTGCGCTAGGTCGCACGGGAAGCCCTCGGCTGTTTGGCATCTTTTTTGATTAACCCAAACCCAAAACTGCCTTGCAGAATTGGAGTTATCATGCACTCTAAATAACGAAACCTGGCAGATACGTGTATTCATAACAATAATATGAATATATCCTGGAAGTTTCAGGGCCTACCGTCAAGCATACTTCAAACAGTCGCATCTTGACAAGAGGCGTTATGGGTTTGGATTCTCTTGTGAAGATGCGACCGTTTCGAGCATACTCGAAGGCATGCTCTGAAACTTACGGGATACATTCGTATTATTAATACGAATATATCTGACAGGTTTCTTGCGCTAGAACGCAAGAACACCCCTCGGCTGTTGTGAATTGGTCGACCCTATCTTGAACCCCATCGACTTAGCTTGCAGTCGCGACTGCAAACGAAGCTGATGCGGTTGCAGATGGGGTCGATCTAGAGCTCAAAAAAAGGTATTCGCCTTGTGAATACATATATCTTAGTAACGAACGTTGAAAAAAATTGTACTTCATGTAATGTGATGAAAATCACAAGGGGCTGTGCCTGCAGTAGCGCAACAAAGTTGGGCCCGAAGGAAAAAGTCTTTTTGCGTAAAGAGTCATTTGCGATATATATGTACAAGACGACACTGGAGAACTCCATCGTCCATGTCGCTCGGCTGTCGCTGTCGCCGTCGCTGTCGCTGAGTGTCACAGTTCCCCGACTTCAGGTGCCATGTCACAATCGCAATATATTATGATCGCGTCTTTATAATTGGTCGCCATTCCAAGTTTCCAGTCAAAACGTTCCATGGTGGCAGACATCCGTATCTTTCTCCCAGTTCAGCGTTTATGCACCAGGTATGAAACGACGGAAGACTCCCCTTCACTATTTACGCGCCGGCCCGCTTCGTTGTGTGTGTGTGCGTATAACAATTATCTAACTTTCGTTGGATGACCACAGAAGTTGAGGAAGATGGACAGCTACTCGACCCCAAGAACGGCAAAACGAAGCGTAGGGCTAAGGTGTGGGGCTACTTCTGGATCATCAAGACCGACGGTCGTGTCACGTATACGGTTTGCAAGTTGTGTGGCCCGAACTCTACCCCTACAAGGAGGTGTCCGTGCGTGTTGGAGGCACGGCGGCCTTTCCCAAGCAGGGGGAGGAAGACCGGTGTGCCGTGGGGACAGTGCGGGGCACTGTCGGTGCAGCTGAGGTCTCTCCCCACGGCGCTGCAACCGCAGGGTCGTAGACCTCAATGCTGATCCCAGGGGCCCAAATGGTGGTCATCAAAGACCTCAAACTGGGCCCAATCCTCATCAGGGTCATCGGTGCAATATGAGGGGTGAGTCAGGCTGTAGTTCTCCAGGAACTGATTAAGCTGATGGAAGGAGGGAGATGGCATAACTGAGAAATCCCACTGAGAGTGCTCTGGGGAGTGTGAGCTATTTGGCCGTGGCCGAGGTGTGTCAGTGCGGATCGAGGTGTCTGCCATGAACTGCTTCCACTTAGTAGTGGTCTCCGAGGTGTCCTCCTGAGGGTCAGGGATAGGAGGGAAGTGGAAATCCGGTGTGACGGCACAGGCCTGCACTGTGGACGGGACCGGGGGCTGCATGTGTGTGTCTGAGGTAGCAGCCAGCCGGTCAGTGTCCACCAATGCAGGCAGGGTGTCCGCTGTAGCCCGTGTAGTTGCCCTATCGGCAGTGGGCTGAGCAGGCACCGTACCGTCAGTGTCGGATACTGGAGGAGGAGGATGAGTGTGTTGGGGCGGATAGCCCTCGGTGTCTGACTCGGAGCCTGAGTCGGAGACATCGGCCCAGAGGCCAATACTCTCAAGCCCGGGGTATGTACACTCCAAGGGGGCTAGAGAGCTGTCAGGGGCACCGAGTGTAGGCGGTTGCTCGGAGGCCACTGTAGTGTCGGCCCCGAGAGCTGTGCTGAGAGATGTAGGGGTGTCAGCGGTGGTTGCACCGTCAGTACAGACGGTGTGATCGGTGGGCGTGCCCACAAGCGCCTCATCGGCACTGTGTCCCAGGGGCGGTGTGGAGGCAGCTGCTGGCTCACAGAGTGTGGTGGGAGCTGCGGTGACACCACCGGAGGGCAAATGTGGTGTGTGGTTGGCCGGTGCCGTAGCACTGGCGGAGGCCGGCTGAGGTGAGGCAGTAGCCGGTGCCGTGGCACCACCGGAGGTCGGCTGAGGTGAGGCAGTAGCCGGTGCCGTGGCACCACCGGGGGCCGGCTGAGGTGAGGCAGTAGCCGGTGCCGTGGCACCACCGGAGGCTGGCTGTGTGGAGGCAGTAGCCGGTGCCGTGGCACCACCGGAGGCTGGCTGTGTGGAGGCAGTAGCCGGTGCCGTGGCACCACCGGAGGCTGGCTGAGGTGAGGCATTGGCCGGTGCCGTGGCACTGGCATAGGCCGGCTGTGAGAAGGTGATAGCCGGCCGAGGTGACATATAGAATGTGTATGTCAGTGTTATGTGCAAAAGTGTGAGGAGCACAGCAACCGTGAAAGAGAACCAGTGCATGGCAATGGCTACTAGGGTGCGTGTGACCGAGGGAGTGTTACAGCCAGGCTGTGGTGTGGCGGTGTGTACGGCAGCAGTGTGAACCGGGTCCGTATGCGTGCCCTCCCAATGCATCCCCATCCCAGGCACTGCAATATGGATGCATGCAGTGTCAGGTGCAATTGTGGTGGCTGGGGGGATACCAATGGCCCGAGGCTCAGGCTGGTGGCAGTCGGGAGGTGATGATGGTGGTGGGAGGGGAGTGGTGGAGGTGGGAGGGGTGGTGGCAGTGTCCAGAGTGTCCTCGGAGATGGTGGAGGCCACTGAGGTGCTGCCGGTCAGGAGGTCAGTCAGGTAGGGCACAGGGCACTGGGTGTTGCAGTCCACGGTGATGTCTGTCTGGACTGGGGCGGTGGCGGTGCTGTTGGCCGAAGCCAGTGACTCAGCTACTTGGTGCTGCCGCTCAAGCTTCTGCTGCTGCTGCCTGGCCTTCTTCTGCTTCTCCTTGTCCCGCTTCCTCTGCCGCTTTGTCCTTTCCCAAGCCGGGTCCTCGTGGTCCGGGTCCTCTCTCAAGTCAGTAGCCGTGACGGTGTCAAAGTATCTGAAGGCAAAGAGGGCGGGGGGGTCCAACTGGGGGAAGGAGAATTGGGTGTCGGGTGGAGAGGCGGAGGGGGAGAGGGAGCTGAAGGGATTGGGGGAGAAGTGGTTGGCCGAAGCCGAGGGGGTTGGGTGAGGTGAGGGGCCAGAGAACTGAGGGATCCAGGGCTTACTGGTGAGGGCGGGCCACTCAGTCTCATCATCCTCCTGGTCTGCCTGGAAGCTGACTGCCTGAGCTGGATGGTGAAACTCAGAGCGGCGGGGGGGCGGGGTGGCGGAGGGGGTGGCTGCTCTGAGCTGTGCAACCTCCTGCCTGAGAGCTGCCAGCTCGGATGCGGTGCTGGCTGATGCACCGTCGGAGGGGTGAGGTGGGGTTGGCAGGGGGTGCGGGTGTGGAGGGACGGGGGGGCAGAGACATGGTTCACAGATGGAGGGGCCGGCTTTAACCCACATGTCGGCTCTCTCAGCCAGTGTGCAGGGGCAGCCGAACCTGCCGAGGGAGTGGGTGACAGTCTTGTTGAACTTGTACTTGCAGGAGCGGCAGGGGTGGCCGATGGACTTGTCATTGGGGTCGGAAGGGGTGAACTTGAAGCGGTCCCAGGTGCCAGAGGGGGTGGAGTCCTTGTTGGTGGAGCCGGTGTGCTTGAGCTTGGCCGCTTTGTACATGGCCTTCTCGTGCTCAATGAAGGCAGATCTGGTGCCGCCCCGTAGTGGTGAGCAGGGCCTGGATGGAAGTGGTGTGGTGGCCCGAGGGTGCGTACCCTTGCCACCCTTGCCCCCCTTGCCGCCCTTGCCGTTAGGGTGCTTCTCTCTCGGCTTGGCTGTGTCAGCCGAGCCCCGCCCTCCCTCACGGACTTCCCCCGTCATGGAGGCAGCTCGGGGGCGGGATGAAGAGCCAGGGAGCTGGGAATGGTGGGCGGAGCCCCGGGTGTACCACACATTACTGATGGCCTCAATGAACTTCTGAAGACCACCGGGGAAGCCAGAGGAGGTCATGCGGTTGTTCTCCTCGTAGGTGCGGATGACATCGAAGTACAGAGGGATGTCGAAGAGGTGCTCGGCCGTGTCCTGGGAGGCCCGTAAGATGTCAATGAGGACCTCCTGCTCCTGCTGTCCAGAGAAGGCGGGGTGAAGCTGCCTGTGGCTGCCGATGAGGGTGGCGAAGGTGTTCAGCTTCAAGCCGGGGTCCTCGGACTCAGAGATTCGAAGGGCCTTGGCCTTGGTGAGGTTGGAGTGGTCCGTGGAGGGGGGGTAGGTGATCAGGCGGCAGTGCACGTGCAGTAGAAGCAGCCTGCCGTCCACCTGAGCCTGGGGGGAGTCCTTCACAATTTGTGCCAACACAATTTGTGTGTTGGCACAAGTGGCAGCAAGTAGAAGTTGAGCTAGAAGGCCATTGGAGATACCGTCGTAGGGCTCGTCTTTCAGTCGGTGTTGAAGGTTAAGTAGTGCTGGGGCGTGGCCAGGTCGGGTGGCGGTGAGCACACGGGTCAGGGCGTCACAGAACTTCTTGAACACAATGTCGCCGCCCGCGGTGAGGAAGTTCAATTGGAGTTCACGTTGTTGTTGTCGCTCGTGAATGTCCGTGAGGGCATAATAGGCGGTCTTCAACTGCTTCAGGAGCGGAGTGACGTCAGGAGTGGTGGAGCGGGTGTTGAAGGCGCTGGTGTTGTCGTCCATGATGTGCTTGATCTTGGTTGGAGGGAGTGCTCGCCCATCTCGATGTTCCAATGGCGTAACCTCTGGAATAGTTTCCAATTCCTTGGTGGTGTCGAACATCTTGTCCGAAGTAATTACGACTGAAGATGGCGTCGAAGATGAAGTAGTTCTACTCGCAACAGTGCGAGCCAGAGAGGTGGCGTTGACGCATTCGTCGCGGACTTTGATTAAGTCGTTGAGGATGGTCTCGTTGAGTTGATTGACGTCGTTGAGTTCTTCCTTCGTGACGTAATTCTCGTGGATCTCGTCGGACTGAGCAGATGAGTGCTGAAATGCAGATCCAAGTGGGGTAATGGTGGTGGCGATCTCGTCCACTTTGGTGGTGACGGCATGGAGGTCTTGAAGAAGGGCGTTGATGGTGATGGAGATTTCTTCGTTTGTTGGAGATGGGGGAAGAGGTTGTCGTGAAGTGAATAATCGTCGTTGAGAACGCGGTTGAAGTTCTTGTGTTGGCGGTTGGGATCCCGGAGTTGTTGTTGGCGTGAACGTTGACATGGTAGACCTTCGGACCGTTGGTGGCGGTGAAGGCGACGATGTTGCGCAAGACGTTCTCCTAGGGGTTGAGATGAAGATTTTCTCTAAGATTTGTTAATTTTCAAAAAATTGGCCAGCGCTTCCGCCGTAAATGCTCGTAATGAACCCGAAATCTAAGGCGTCCCCTAAATTCCGGCAGCGCGTGTGATAATTATCGGACGCGATTTAACATTGAAGTCGAAATAAGGGCCGAGAGGGCAATCGTAGTTTAATTCCCAATCATAAAAGGTTTCGGCGAGTTAAAATTGAAGCCGGCCCGACCTGCGGAGGGTTAGTGTAAAAGCAAGTCGCAATTTTCAAACATTTTCGCTGACTGCCAGCTCGATGTGCTTTCGACGGCTAATTTGAAATTTGTTGTTTCATCAGAGATTGCAGTGGTGCGTCGTGGTAAAACATAACCTAATGGATAGTATGAAACACATATAGGGTAGAATATTCTATATATCCGTGTTTTAATACTATCGCTGTACGCAAAAATATGAGGCTGAAACGGTGATAATATGTCTGTAAAGATATCACATATGAGAGTCTGAGAGTCTAAGTAGCTTATGCTACGTGCGCTGTGTAAGTCTGTACGAGTACGGCTATGGTGATGCTCGAGTACTCTAACACGTGGCTCGCAGTCACTATCGCTGTGACTCGCGGTCTCTGTCGCTATGACTCGCGGTCTCGAGCCGAATAATAATGCAGTCATCTGTCACATGCATCGAGGAATGTCATACAGGGGGCAGTACGGTATATCTAGTCCCCCGTGAGAAGTCTCACTTTCTATAATGCTTTTGTTTCGCAGATACTGCAAGGAATCAAGCTTTTGGGTTGCAAGTTTTAGCGGATTTTGTCAGAAAACTGTGGCCAACTGGCAAAAATTGTAATAGCACGGTACGAATCACTCCCTAGAAGCTTGTTATGGTCGTTATGCTGTCTGTTCGTTTTAAAAGCGCGATGGAGTGTGTAAACATGCGTAAGAGTGACTATTTCAAATATTGGATAATAGAGTGCTGTGGGCTTCTGTAGCTTCTGTACCATTCTCCCATACATCTTTTCTATCTCAAGTGTTGGCAAGGAAAATTATTGTTTTATCCGAGGAAGTGGCACCCTGCCCTCGGAGACAAGCGTGTGCTTGTTCAAATCACGTTCGTGATTGAGAAATTCAGACCTGTTAGAAATCAGCTGGATAAATCCCTGTACCCACATACTCACGCTGATGCTCGGAGTTCGATTGACGTGCAGCTCGAAGGATACAGATACCGATATTTGGTTTGACCGCTGGAGCCTGTTCTTTATTGTTCTTCACTGTCGATGGTTGTTTCTTGGGCGCCGCGTGTTGCATGACCCCGAAAATATTTGGCAAGGCGTCATTCGTCATTCGTAATTCCTGAGTCCATTAGCTTGGTGAGCTTTCTTCAAAGGTCACGTCTTTGTGAGCTAAAATGTATCATAGGAAACTGTGACACATTTGTATCTGTACTTTGCCAACTTCAAATTCTGGTATTTTCGGATCTTCTTGGTTGTTGCTGTTGCTACACCTCCCGCACAACTGTTAATATTTGTTGTTGAAACAGGTCGACCGATGTAAGGACGCCCTTTACCTTTGCCTCAACGAGTCATTGTCTTACCTGGTATGTTCCTTATACCAGAAATGCCCTCTTCTTGCTCATCTACACACAGCTCAACCAAAGAATGGGCGGTGGGGGGTGCCTTCACATAAGGGTGGGTTGAGCTCGAGGGCGCGCACACGCATAGGAGTGGGTTGAGCTCGAGGCTGGCATATGCATAGGAGAGGGTTGAGCTGGAGGGCACGCACACGCATAGGGGGTGGGGACAGGTGGAGGGTGCGCATACGCATAGGAGGGGGGTTACGCTTTCGTTCGCTGTCTTCATCCATCATGCATGACGCTTTTTGATAATCATCGTCAGCGTCATGCGTCGCTGTTTGATCTGTCACGCTTATTATAATAAATTTAAGATAAATAATTTATAATATAAAACCTGTTTAAATATTTGGATGTGGTCGCCAAGGACACATCAGACATGAGAATTGAGACTCAGTGACACGCAAATCTGCGAAAATGAAGGCTGATGACACTGTCATGAACGTCGAACCATATGAGCTGGGCCCATGGCCGCTTACATTACATTTTTATTTTTGGGGGGAGGAGAAGGGGTTCGCCCTCTCCCCACTGGACTGAAATGTGTTGGGGGGTGTTGGATGCTGAATGTTTGGTCGGGGGAGGAGGGCGCATGATTGGGGGGTCAATGCCATCGCATGCTTCGATCACAATTGGCCGGGTGGGGCTTGGGTGCACGAACCTATATCTTATAACCGCCGCGATCTAGTTAACCGCTTACTAACAGCACGTCACCGTGTTTATTTGATCACCCGGTTTATCATAGTCACGATCCATCATTTTCTTTCTTTGTTCTGACATACCTTGTATCAACCCCATACCAATAAGTCCCCCACTATTCCTATTCACACCCCTAACGACCACCCCCTCCCCTCGCCCCGCCTTACAATGCAACCACACCACAACCCCTTCTGCCCTCTGTCCACATGTGGGCCTCTCAATGTCTATTAACCATAGACCACTCACGATATCTGAGACAAATTTCACATCAAAATTTACAACCAATCAATTATCAAATATGATCGAATATTTAAACAATGAATCACAACTATCTTGAGATTTGATGGTACAACACAATTTGATTTGATTTGTTTGTTCACCAATTGCAATTGACAACATATTACTATGAAATCAGCTTGAGATTTGAAAGATGAACACTTTCGCTTCATCTTTGGTTCAACGAAATGAAACATATTTGTTTGGCCAATCACATCGATTGATACATGAATAATTGATGAAATCGGAGTTTGCTCAAAGGAATTTCAACCATCAAATTGATATAAAATGCAAATAATTGTTGATACGCTACAAATGTAACACATTTGACAATTGGCATGCTTTGATGACGACATTTGGCGATCATTATGGCCACACACATTCATCTAAATTTGTGACAGTGCCCCTATGTATCAACATATAAATTACCAACGACTCTTATTGTTATCATTTCTGAATTCAAAAATATACATCAAAGCAACTTTAACTTCAACATGTCTCAATTTTCCAAAACTTGGTTTGGCACCCTGAAGACTAAGTTTGAGAACGATGAGGACCTATCCAGTCTTAAATTCCGTGTTTTTGCTATATGCGAAAGCAAATCACGCAGCTTATCACGTACCAAAGATAAGCAACCCGTGGTATCTGTCACTTTTAGAGATGCCCCTGGCGACGTTCTCATGGCCACTGGGTGGAGGCTCATGGCTGGGGCAACCCTAAAGGACGTAGCTCCTCTGCTGGAACACGTGGAAGTGGGCAAGCTGTACGACATTTACATGTCCTCCGAGACATTTTACAACTTGAGCTTGGCTTCGCAGTACGAGCTGTCCAGGAACATCGCGGACATCTCTGGCGCTGTCCAGACCCTGGAGGCCATTGTGGAGGTCACCAAGGACCTGCCGCATTCTTTTATCAAAGAATGGGGGCTACCTTCAACCTGGATCAGTGCTGGAATCTGTATAGGCAGCCCTGACTGGGAGTCCCGGTGCAGGCCCCTATGACAGACCCCTAGGACCAACACTGGACTGCTGACTGATCTAATCCGAGGACCCGCGTCCGGCCGGCATGGCGCAGCACCCGTCGGACGAGGACTTCTCCTTTGAGATGGAGCCCATCGCCATGCTGGGCTTCGCCGACCCTGAAGATGAAGAGTGGCCGGCTTTCCGTTCAAAGCCGTGGATCCCGCCAATCGTCGGGAGCTCCTCAACCGATCAACCGACAGCAAACCGTGCCTGAACTTGCACCGTGCTCACTTAAATTAGCCGCCACTTGCTTGCTAGCTGCTAGCTGTGCTCTAGTGGTCCGTTGGACTCTTACATTAAGTGACATTGGGTTTAGGACTTAGGGTTTGCTGACTCTGACATTGCCACTCACACCTTCGGGGTGAGGTGGTGTCACGGGGAAGACAATCCCCCCCCACTGTATGGGGGCCTGCCTTCTCCTAGCTTCACCCCTCGCTGTGTGTGTCACCTGTGACAGTGTCATCGGCAGTGACCGTGACCTAGCTGCCTTCCTAGATAGCCTCCCAGTAAGACTATCTTTCTAGTTTATGCTATCACCGTCTTGAGCACTGCTTCACTGTGCTTTTCTGTGCCTGTTTGCATATATATATTTATCCGTCACTTATATATATATGCTTCGATCATCCTTTTCATCAGAGGCTTTGAACTGAATAATTCTGCTGTATATTTACTAAAAATGTTTCGTTGTTGTGCTTGATTGTGCAGGTGCTTCGTGCGCTGGCGCAAGCGAGGCACCTACTGGTGCTGCACCCATGTATCTTATCATGGTTGCACCACCCGTTGGCGATGTTGGTGATGTTCACAAATCGAAAATAACAAACTCACCTTCAGAGAAAAACATGCGAATCGTTTGCCCTTCATATCCGACGTCGCCACTCACATCCTACAAAATCAGATTGTATCATACCGCTTGGCAGGTTCAAACATGTCAGGCACACCTAGCAGTAGTGCCTTGCCTTTTTTCAAATCGTTTCGTGCTGACAAACACAACAATCCTCTCTTTGGACCTCACTTCGGAGGACATGCAATCGATCAGGATAATTTCCTGAAATCACTTCGTCTTGAAGAGCTGAGGGTCAAAAGACTTGCTATCACATCATTGGATGCAAAGATCCAGGAGTTCCCACATCTTCAAACAAACATTCCTCCCGCTCTCCAGAAATTGCGAGAAAAGGGTGTCAACGGAGGAATCCTGCATTCGATATCTTAATGACCTGTAGTAAATAGATAACATTTTAGTTTTATTGGCTGCATTGCCAACCCTCAAATCTCACCAGAGTATTTTCTTAATAAAGTAACCTTAATTTCCAAATCCTAGCCTTGACATTAAATATGCCAATTGGTGAATGCTTCAAATGTCCCAACTATTTATCTTGCTTGTTGTTGTTAATGTGCCCTTAAATTTGAGATTACAACTATACTATTCCTTTATTTGGTACTTTGCTTTAATTAAACACATTACATTCCAATTATGCTTCCAAATTATATTCACCCTGACCTTTATATTAACAGTTGTCAATATGGTTGGACAACATAGCAATATCTTGATTCCGTAAGTATCCCAATTAATACCCTTGTGTTCATTGCCGATGCCACTTGCTTTTCTAAACATTTGTTATTCAATACTTCACAACATTCCTTTTGCACCTCTGCGTTCACTCACAATTTGACGGTAACAATGCAAAATTTAGAATTGAGGAATTTGGATTTTTCCCCACCTGTACGTTCACGTACCCCCTATAAATTTTTAGAGGTTTGATTTCGCAGAAACCAGCTATTACAGAACGAACATTGCTTTGCGTCACGCTTTTTGCGTGACGTATAGTGTAGTAGTTTACAGCCTAGCTTTGGGAGACGTATAGTGTAGTAGTTTATAGCCTAGCTTTGCGTGACGCTCTTTTGCGTGACGCTCTTTTGCGTGACGCTCTTTTGCGTGACGCTGGTGGATGAAATCAATTTGCGTCGTTGAGATGAAACCTGCAAACAAAATTTCAATCGCAGATATGTTTGTATATATATTTACATATATTTATAAATATATCGGACAGAATGTCGATGTCGTCTGAATAATTAATATTATAAAATATTAATATAAAATATGAGTTAAACCGAATAAAATATGAATTAAACCTTTGTTCGAACCCTTGACTGTCGATCGGCGACCATCGATCTGACGGAGATAATTCTTTTTGGCGAGGATCGAGGGGGGGATCAGTGTTAATGCTGAGAGCTTCGACAATGAAAGTTGATGACATTGTCATGAACGTCAGTTGTATGGGCTGGCCGAGTCCGATGGAAATCAAGTTGCTTCCCACATTTTTTTGGGGGGGAGGGCGAAGCCCCCCCCCACTGTGGTGGCCGTGAGCCGTAGGGGAATCGACAACTTACTATCTATTAATTTTATTCTTTGAAATTGGATCTTTGAAATTGGATCAACTGGGATGTTTGAGCCTCGTAGGTGATTTGGCCTTTTAATTTTGAGGGCGAGATTGGGCTTCCGCGCCCCCGTCGTGGCTCATCCCGTCGCCCACTGCGGGGTTGGCTGAGGCCGGCTCGACGAAGGGGGTTGAGCGACATCAAATTTCAAAATATTTGCTACTATGCTTCAAATAACACTATTGGTTGCAAATACCGAATTTTGATTTGTAGATATTTGGATACTGTGATGTTCAATCTTCTATTTTATTGGTCGATCTAAGTGTTGACACCTAAGTATCAATGACACATGTCAAAATGATATGAATGCCGCCATTTTGCGGTCGTATCGTTGACACAATGATATTGTCAGATTATGAATACAATTTCCAAGAAACATTCGCAAACATGCCAGCTATTAAAGTTTGAAGAACTCCTATCTGGAAAAATCTATACTATTACCAATCTTTCATGTTATTGGTTGTTCTACATGTTGAACATTTAAAATTTAATGACACATGTCAAACGAATAATGCAATTGCCGCCGCTCATGTACTTACACAATGACATTTGTCAACATTATGGACACAGTTACCAAATCTATTTGATACTATAGATTGAACTTACTTCCTTGTAGCAACCTACAAATTGTTCAACGACTCTTTGCTTAAACCATTATTGACAATACAAACCACAGCAACTCTATCCAGATAAACATGTCCGCACCTATCAAGTTCGAAAAAAACATGGTTTGCAACCATTAAAGCCAGGTCCGAAAATGGAGAGGACCTCACCCAGGATCATTTGAGGGTGATGGCATACCTTGAGAGTAAGGTCAAGGCTCTCTCCTTATATGTTCGGGCTGGAAAGCTCTTGCTGGGTCCACCAGGTGTATTTTTTTTTTGTCGTGTCGCACACAGATCCGATTATACTCAACATTATACACCGACGGTTCGCAGCTTTTTCAAAAAAAAGCTGCAAGGTCCTGCGTTTCCCTTATAGGAGCGAAACAGGTTTTCCTGGAAAAAGTGACATCGACGTACACGATACTACCAGAACTGTCCACCTTGGGGCCCTTTTTTACGGAAACAGTGTGATTTCCCTGACAGATCGGGAGTAACCGCCCATATATAATTATATTGCAGTCCACACCGGTCACCTTAAGATGGCAAGCAGGAGAGTTATACAAATCGGTGGAGCATT
>LGRX02027542.1:0-20401 GCA_001247695.2 Cymbomonas tetramitiformis | reverse complement strand
GAAATGAAAATATGGAAATGTAATGGAAACCAAAGCCGAACAGGGCAGGATACACAGCAGAGCGGCGTGTAGCATGGCCCTCATTCCCAACGTTTCACCGTCTCGCTTGCCTAACCTTGGCGCTTGCGACAGCAGCAGTGGCTCTCGCAACGGTAGGAATAATATAGAGATAAGGAGCAGCGAGCTATTCGCGCCAAGGCTAAGCTTTTTCTGGCGTGCTTTTTCGAGTGTGAAAAAACGACTGGTAGATTGTATTGTAAGAGCAGGCGGACGCATTAGTAGGTGGAGGATGGGGAACAGGTTGTTCCGTCGGCAGCGGGTCCCCACTGCTTGTTGAGCCGTTTCTAGCAGGTTGTGGCCCCACTTCACGCTTGCGTGTTGTGATTTTAGTGTAGAATTTTATTTTGTTTGGTCTGTATATTTCGTTTGAGCGTTCGTTTGAGCGAGACACTGAAAGTCTGAAATGAAAGCCAAAGGCGAAACGCTGCGGTTCGCACAAACGGTGCGTTCGCGTTCTTGGAGCGCCCATCTATCGTGTCATCGGCTCATCACACACAGCCTTGAGAAAAAAACTTTTTCCTTAACAGTAGGAGCCTTCTCAACAGACGAGAGGTGCACGCAGCGTCGTACTCATCCCGCGTATTTCATTGCGGCTGTTTGGTATCACCGTTTACCTGTTTTCGTTGTCCTGTTTCTGGCCTCAATCTACTTGCAATCTTCTTTTACATCCCCCTGCCGCTATCGCACTGACCACACTTCCCCAGCACTTCAAGGACGATTGAGATCCCGCACAGAAGCCAGAAATGGAACAACTGGAGCTGGATATATTGCTAGAAATGAAATTAAGTGACAATATTTAAGTGAATTTTGCCAAACACGTTCATCTATTCCTGGGAGTTGTCGTGACGGGTTATGTGGCGTTAAGACTGAGATATGCACAGTGCCGCGCCAGTGCTTGAGATCTCGGTTTTAGGTTTCGAACGTTTACGGCGACTAGAAACAACGGAAGGCCGGATTCTCCAAGCATCGTTCGATATTGATACGTTGGACTGTATTATTTTCTGTCTCAAGAACATCAGAGCCGTCATTACGACGAGGTTTGACGAGACAGGCGCTTCTCATTCTTTAGCTTCTGGTTGCTGAGCGTGGCAGGTGCGCGGCTGAATCCTAGGTTTCCTCGTTACGAGCTATTTCTTAAAGTATCCTTGAATTAAATTTGTTCTAGCTTGGTGTGAAGTTCGATTGGTATTTTTTGTGACAGCTTCAACTTTTGACTGTTTTCTGCTTTTCACTTTGTTTGTGTTGCAAAACGGCGCCGCTATCCCGCTGCACCATGCTTGTAGAGGCCGTCGTCCGTGGAACTTGATTTCCGGCTTGGGATCAAAACCAACGGTCTCGCTAACGGGGTGTCTATGGCGCAGGGCATTCTGCACAGACTGTGGCTTTTTCTTTTCGAATTAGGTTTTCCCCAGACATCAGTCCCGACTGCGTCAGACCCTCAGGTACAATGCACGCTGTAGTTCGTAGTTATAGCCATATGAGGGGCTGCAGTCTCAGCGGGATATACCCGTGCTGAGCTCAGGTTGAACTCCTGACAGCCCCATCTCGGGCGCACACTCGACTGGGCACTGGGAGTGCCCCAGCCGAGTGTGCGCCCGAGACTCAGCGGCACAAAGCAATGCGCAGCATGGCATATAATTATAGTTACGCCCACAGCAGAGCACAACACCGCACAGCAGGGCACGGCACAACATATGCATAACACGGGCACAGCACAACACAATAATTGCACATGCATAGCACGGCACAACAGTGGCCATTGCATATGCATAACACAGCATAGCACAACATATGCATATGCATAGCATAGCACAGCACAACACAGCACGACACAACTATTACATCTGCATAGCACAGCATTTGCATCTCCATAGCACAAGGCATCATATGCATATCACAACATAGCACAACATAGCATTTGCATATGCATAGCACAACACAGCAATGGCCGTTGCATATGCTTATATGCGTGGCAGTGAGGGAGGGGCTGTAGTCTCAGCGGGATATACCCGTGCTGAGCTCAGGTTGAACTCCTGACAGCCCCATCTCGGGCGCATTACATGGTATAATTACATGGTCCGAATGTTTTGTGCGAAGGAAGGATGCCCTGTTTCCTCAACAACCTATCAACTAGCAGCGAGGATGGCTCGATGGTTGAAGCCCGCCATCTGCGGTATCTAGGGACATGGACACTATATAATGTCACACCTTTGCAATTTTTAGCACCCGGCAAACTCAGCAACTTTCATAGTCAATTTTTGGATTGATATGATATACGCATCTGGGGGACACAGTGGTCACACACGTATCTGGGGGGCACCGTGGACACACACGCATCTGGGGGTATGGTGGAGACACATGCATCCGGGGGCACCGTGGACATACATGCATCGGGGGCACAGGAGACACACGCATCTAAGGGGGCACAGGGACACAATACTGCATCTTGGGGGCACAGGGCACACACAAGCATCTGGGAGCACCGTGGACGCAATATGCATCTGGGGGGCAGCTACAGTGGGGACACACGCATTTGTGTTGTGAGGACAATAATGCATCTAGGGGGCACCGTGGACACACACGCATCTGGGGGCACAGTGAAGACACACGCATCTGGGGGCACAGTGGACACACACGCATCTGGGGGCACTGTGAAGACACGCATCTAGGGGGCACAGTGGACACATACGCATCTGGGGGCATGGTGGACACACCTGCATCCGGGGGCAAGGCACCGGACACATGTCTGGGGGCATGGTGGACACACACGCATATGGGGGGGCACCGTGGTCACACCTGCATCCGAGGGGGTGTCGCAAACGCGTGTGTATGATGGTACGAATATTCTCGGAATCGAGCAACCTCAACACTCGCGGCTGGTCATAAGTTCGTCATTAACATTCACTGGTGCCGGTAACTGTTCAAGCAATTCTCAACACAGCACAAGATCGTTGAGCTACAAAATTTTTAAAATTCTGATATTCTGAGATCGAACGCTAAGCTTTTTCATGCAAGCCCAGATTTCCAACATGAAAAAGTATGAAAACAGCAGTAAAACATATCCGTCAAAATTGATATAATAACCACAAAATACGAATTATTGTGTACAAAAGCTGTAAGCAGAACTGTCTTAGCACTCTAGCACCGGCACGCGAACAGCCACCTAGTACTTGCGAAGCAACACAATAATGAGTCCACTAGCCTGACCTACGGCCAGAGCTTACTTATATCTCAATGCTCTGTCACATTTCCCAAAACTGTAACGGGTTCTAGCCCTCAAATCTTCATCTGGCCAATGGAAAGTCATTATTCCATGCCAGCTCTAACAATGTTACCGTTTACCACATTCTGATTGACACGTCAGTGGCAAAGGAGTCACTGTCATCTTCATCTTATCATTCCCTGGTCATCCGATAGGGACCATATCTTTTCTGGCAGGTCCGCATCTCTCAGATGGTCATCTTAGCAAAGCCTGTCATGCTGTCACCTCTGTCATGCGTGTCACCAGCTGAACAAACCCGGCGCGGTACCATGAGAAGCCGGCGTTTGTTACAGCTGTCGCAAACGCGTGTGTATGATGGTACGAATATTCTCGGAGTCGAGCAACCTTAACACTCGCGGCTGGTCATAAGTTCGTCATTAACATTCACTGGTGCCGGTAACTGTTCAAGCAATTCTCAACACAGCACAAGATCGTAGAGCTACAAATTTTTTAAAATTCTGATATTCTGAGATCGAACGCTAAGCTTTCTCATGCAAGCCCAGATTTCCAACATCCCCCATCTGTAGCTGCTGCGTGCAGTAGCACAGACTCAAATATGGGTTTGTTCAGCATACTGGGTCGTATCACCATCTGCCATGAACTTACCCAAACTGAAAGTGAACATACCAATGCCTTCACCTTCTCCACCCTGTAACATCCTGGCTCTGACCAGCGGATTCTTGAACACCAAGACCCACATACACCTGCGGCCAATAGGTCCATGTTCCAGATGCCCAATCACATGCAAGCGTCCCGTCTGACTCAATCGTCTGAAGTACGCAGCCCTGCTCTCGGTCATGTCTGTCAAGTAGTAAGATGGAACATGGACACATGCCACCACACGACTGGCCATCACTGCCAATGGAAACGCGATATCCAGCGCTGCAAACCAAGGTGAAGTCACCACTGCGTCACAGACACCATACTTCTCCTTCCATATGCGATAGTTACCTGGCTGAAGTGCGTCATGCGCCTCAGACCAACCCAACTGAGAGTTCCAGTCATTATTCATAAATATCAACTGCGGCCATTGCTCCACCATCACCTCACTGATGACCCCAGTACCTGCCCATGGGTCCCACACGCCATCGCCGGACTTCCAGTCCACCTCTGTCGCCAAACGCCTCACCTCGGAGGGCACTGTGATGACCAGTTCAAGCCCCCACTGCAGTGCGCTAGCTTCTCTCACCTGAGCCTTGGTCATGTGTCTCAATTCTCCTCGCCTTTCAACTTCTTCTTCAGCCAGCGCAGGCACAAGAGGTGCATCCCTCAGCTGCCTTGCCCTTGCCTTCTGTTCCCGATATTTCTTGCTCAGCACCGTGCGATGCCCCTCATTCCAGTGCCCTGGCATGAAGATCTGCACGGCCTCAGAGAGCTTGTCCTGTCTGCCCCAATCAATCTGATCTGGCATGCCCAAGAACATGTCCTTCTCTTCCACTAGCATCTCCCTTGATGAGATGGCATGCCATGGCTGAAATTTGTCTCCCTTCACCACACGACGGGGACCCACGTCTGCTGGCAGCAGGCGCATTTCTGCGGACAGCTTCTCGTTCAATTGCTGCTCCTTCATGCCCAGTCTGTCCTCCAGGACACCAGAGCTCTCGTCTTCCTGGGTCTGCACCTCAGCGTTGGCAGCTTGCATCCCCGTGCCTGAGCACCTGGGACATAGCCACTCGCCTTCTGGTACTCCGTCCAGTGCTGGGGTCAGACACCACAAGTGGTACCCCCTGTTGCATGCGTCGCACAACAACATCTCTGCTTCCCCATCAGTCTTCCTGCGCACTTCACATGCTAGGTGCTTGCTGGGAACGGCTGCACTGCAGTCATACTGGTCCTTCACCTGTAGGTGACATGGCGCGATGCTCTGCACGGTGCTCTTCTCTCTTAACTTGGTGGCGTCCTCAAGCACCACCACACCATCTCGCTGTATCTTGACCAGCCTCAGAATGGCGGACTTGGTCGCGACTTCCATGCCGCTGCGAGGCTTCTGCCTGATGTAGACGAAATCGCCCACCTTAAAGTGGTGTGGCCTAGGCTCATAGCCCCCACCCCTTCTCCCTTCATAATGTAATGTATCACGATGCTGTGCGACCTCCAGGCTGCAACCAGCGTGCACCATCAGTCGCCTCACCACCTGTGCTCTCCGGAGGAGGTCCTTGACTCTGGCATCCTTCTCATCTTCGACCTCAGCACCGAAATCTATGCTGGGTGCCTGCTTCAAATCTGGCGGCACTACTGCCTCTTGGGCAAACAACATGGTGAACGGCGCCACCCCCGTGGACTCCTGGCGTGCTGCATTATAACTCAGCACTAGCGGCCAGAGCTGCTCATCCCACTCATAATCGAGACCCTTCTCCAAGGCAAGCTTCTTGAAGCAATACTTCATAGTGCGCACCACTCGCTCGGTCAGCCCATTGCCTTCTGGTGAGTCTGGCGAGGTGACTCGTCGGTCAATCAGGCAGTCTCTGCACAGCTGCTTGAACTCGCCCTCGAACTCCTTACCTCCATCCACCAAGCACTCTGCTGGCGCACCAAACACAGCCAGGACATGACTGCGAAATGCCGCTGCGACGGTCCTCGCCTCCTTGTCGGGAATGGGTACACAGACTATGAACCTGGTGTAGTGCTCGGTCATGATGAGCACTCTGTTGTTGCCAGTCTTGGCCTGTCTCCTCGAAGGCCATGCCAAATCCAGCGACCAGCGATACATGAACGACACGATCTCAAGGGGGGATAAACATGCCTCCTCTCTCGCATAATGAGTTTTTACGCGCTGACAGGTCTCACACTGAGTGACCACAGCCTCCACGTCCTTCTTCAAATCGGCCCACCAATGGCGCTGCCACAAAAGATGCTGCGTACGCCTTATGCCCCAATGCCCAGTTCTGGAGTGGTATTCCTTGACCAATGCCAGACGGTCAGCAGGCTTAGGTATTCTCACCTCCTTGCCCGACAGCGTGATCATGTAGATCTCGTCCGTGGCCTCATCCCATCGATGTCGTGCTGCGCGTCTCCTCACACGACGAACTTCCTCCTCTGGCAACCTCACGCTGCCATCGGACTTCAACCATCTGAGGCACCATGCATCGTCGTGTACATCTCGATGCTTGTCACGGTCTACCTGCTGCTCGGCCACGCTGGCCATCAAGTCCTCGAATCTGGTGGTGCACGCCAACCTGGGGAGTCTCATCTCTGAATCTTTGGCAGGCGGACTCCAAGCAGGCACATCCACGCGCGCTGCTGGAGTTGCGCCCTCCTTCACGAAGTGGCTCTCATGCCTCTGACGATACTGCTCCATAGTGTAGAGCTGCCACTCCTTCTTCTTCTTCTTCTTCTTCTTGGTTCCAGCCTTCTGTCGCTGAGCCCCAATTCCTTCTGCACCTTTCTGCCCTTGCGAGCACATTACCTGCAGCTTCTCCTCCCAGTCACGGTGAGTCATAGTCTTCGCCACCTGCTGAGTATATGCATTCGAATTCTCAACCCATTCCGCCAGCAAAGCTTGCCTCTGCTGAAGGTCCGACCTCGCGCGGTCTGCCCAGTTGTTGTCTACAGCGATGGGCTGTCCTGGGGAATTCTCTGCCTCTGGGGACTCCTCGATATGAGGGAGCCCCTTCCTGCTCGCTTCTGCGACCGCCATCAGCAGTTCCATTGCCCTGCGATCCATGGCCAGGCCCAGAATGCTTGCCAATTCTACGTCGTTCAGGCCATCGGCCATGCGTAGCTCACTTGCGCTGTAGCCCATGGCTCGCGCCTTCTCGTCGAGGTTCACTTCTCGAGATTCTTCCTCGGCGTCTTCATCGTCCTGGTTGCGCACCACGGTGCCCATCCTCGCTCTTCTGAACGCTCTCGACCCTTGCGTCGCCATGATGGTCGGAAGTGCCCTCAACGGTTCTCCCACCACGTTCACCACGTAGTGAGGCGAGCGGTCTGTCCTTATCACTGGCCTGGGATGCCAGCCCTTGCATAGGATTGACGATGCGATTCGTCCTTCTGGTCTCGCCACCTTGCTCATAACGGAGCGAAACTGGTGGATCTGGAACAAGTTGCTCCAATACGCCCGCAGTCGGTGTGCGTAAGCGCCTGCTTGTGCTGCATCAAAGGACACTGGTCGGCCAATGACGCTGGCAATGTACGGGAACACCTCGTCCCTGATCTTGGTTCCGGGTCTGTGTGACAACGGGGAAACGTTCTCCAGGATATAGCCTGGAGGCCTCTGCTGCTGCAGCTGCTGGAGTGTGGACAGAAGCCTAACCACTTCATAAAATAATTTGCTGTGCCTGCCATCCAGGCCAGTGAGTGTTCCAGCAGGAGAGAGATCCTGGCATGGGAACCCACATACCATGACCCACCGGCGTCCTTGAAGAGCTCCTGCTCGTATGAAGTCGGCACTGGTGGTGTCGTGCAGATCTTGGGGTAGAGCCCCAAACTCTATTGCACGGGGCGAAATGAGGTCAGGATATCGTCTTAGCAACGCCGTGCACCTGGCCCTGGCAACTGTTCGACTGCTCGAGGATATGTCCTGATACAGGTAGCGATCCACCTTCATCCCACTGCGGAGCAACATCTCTAGGCCAGCACAGAGGCCTCCACATGGCTCGTAGCACACCACACCTTCCTCCCGAGCTTGCGAGAAGAACTGCCTGCCCAGCACCATGGTATCCACCTTCTCAGGCTTTAAGATGCGCTCGCCTTGAAAGTACTCATTGCTGTACACAGCGGGGCTTCCCTCGCCATGCGTGCCTCGCGTGGGCCTCACCAGGCTCAGCGCCTTCCAAGCTGCTCTGGCTAGCCTCCCAGAGTCGGTCACCAGCTTGGGTGAGTCAGTGTCAAACATGTCCCCATGATTGCACTCCAATTCCTCGCGGTAGTGCAAGTCGAATAAACGATGCACTGGTCCCGTGCCCAGCTGCTCCATGGCAGCCATCCTGCAGTAGTTGGCAACCTGCACCTCTGGCGTGGCCTCTTCCCCTGGAGAAGCATCCCCAGCCAACATAAAGCACAAGTGGTCACAGAAGTCCTTCGTGTAAACTTCCCCCACGCCTGCGTGAAACGCAGTCACCTTCTCCCTCTCATGCCTCGCCCCAGTCTCATCTGTCGTGGACGGCAGTGGGTAGCGAGACGGCACGTCAGCGTTGCTGTTCTTGGCTCCTGGGCGATACTGCACCGTGAAGTCGAACTCCTGCAAGCTGATTGCCCAGCGTAGGTGTTGCCCTTGGAGATCGGCCTTCTCCATCAGGGTGGTGAGCGGTGAGTGATCGGTCACCAACGCGAAGTGAACTCCATGCAAGTACTGCCTCAGTGTGCGCACTGCCCACACCACTGCGAGCATCTCCCCCTTGAAGCTGGCGTACTGTCTCTCCGTTTTACTCAGGGATCGGCTGATTGCCATGCAGATGTACTCCTTCCCATCATCGTCCTTCTGGCCCAACACTGCGCCAATGCCATAGGTGCTCCAATCGGTGTACAATATGAGGGGTCTGTCATAATCGATAGGCCTCAGACATCTCCCAGAACAGAGGGCATCCTTCAGGTCTTGAAGTGCTCGATCTTGCTCCTTCCCCCAGGCTCCCTTGATGTCAGTGATCTCCTTCTTGAGCAGGTCATTGAGAGGGCGGGCCATCTCAGAGTAGTTCGGCCCCCCTGGCTCACCCACCAGGCCCTTGTAGTAGTTCATCATGCCCAAGATCGAGCGGAGCCCAGTCTTGTCCTGGGGGCTTGGAAGCTCCTGGATGGCCTTACATTTAGCTTCTTGCGCGCCAATGGAGTTATGACCAATGCGGTAGCCCAGAAAGTCCACCGTGGCTGCACCAAAGGTACTCTTGCCCGCATGCAATCGGATGCCAGCGTCCCCCAAGGTGCGCAATACGTCCTCAACGTCCTTCAGATGCTGCTCAGGCGTGGAATCCGTGTAGACCACTACGTCGTCGACGTATGCCACCGTACAATGCTGCAAGTGACGTAACTCGTAGTCCATGATTCTCACAAACGCAGAAGTAGCTCCAGCTGCACCAAAAGGCATCGAGGTGTACTGGTACAGCTGATTCTTCCACCAAAAGGCCGTCTTGCTCCTGTCCTCTTCCGTGGCCATGGGAATCTGGTGGAAGGCTTTGGTGGCATCCAGCGTGGTCTTGAACTTGGCCTTCGCCACTTTCTGATACTTAGAGCTCCTCTGGTCGATGTGGCAGCGTATTGTCTTTGAGGGAGTGCCGGTTGACACCCCTGAGGTCCACGCAGAATCTCGTCTGGGTCCACAGGCCAGTCTCATGATCCTTCTTGCCAGCCACGACGACGTTATACTCGCATGCCTGCAATGCTTGGCTGCAGGCTCTATGAAGCCATACTCCAAAAGTTCCTTGCAGTGGATATCGATGATTTCCTGCTCGCCCGGGCTGTACTTCCTGGGTCTCTGGTAAGCGGCCTTGGATTCGTCTACGAAAGGAATGGAGAACGTGTTGTGCTCCGCCTTGCCCTTGTAGCCTGTCAGATCGTGAGGACTGTTGGCAAAAGTGGTCTTGCACCTGCGAAGAACATTTCGCATTTCCTCCCAGTGCTCCTCCTTGAAGTCAGGATGTCCTCCAAACGTGGCATTGAGCTCAGTGTCGAGCCACGCTGCCTCGTCCTTGGTCACTGTTGTGTCACCTAGAGGTTGAAGCTCGTCCAGCACGGTGTACGGCAAGACCTCATCCTGCTCCGCGACGTTGGCTTCCCAGCCCGGCTCCCATTGCCTCGAGGATTGCTGAGCCTCCCAAGAAGTGCAGGGGGACGCACCCCAGGCACTGCGCGTGGGTGACATGACATCGTACGTAGGCACCCTCTCGGTCAGCTTGCCAGCGACCCACAAGATTCCGCACAAAAGCAGAAAAATCGCAAAATTCGATTGAAATGCACTGCGGCTGCCGGCGAGTTCGAAGCGAAGAAGCACGCCATTACTCTCCACCCCCCGTGCGCCAAGCGAGTACTCCCACCAGCGGCGGTGGAGACCACGACTGCGAGGACAAGCGCCACGTAGGCGGCCTGCGCGATGCGATGAAGTCGGAGATTGCGCCGAAGCTGCGCCCAGCGCGCCGCAAAGCGAGGCTTGTCCAACCTGGCCGGCAAAGTGGGCAGGCACACGCGGCCCAACAAGAAAACTTGGGACCAACGCAGGGACGGAACAGTCCATCCACGGTCACGTCGAATGTGACCTGCGTCCAGAGGGTCGTCCACGACACAGGAGGCGTGGCGCGCCACGTCCTCAGTGTAAATGCTGGTGCAAACCCAAAGCCAGGCGAGGACCACGAGGAGGAGGGCGGCTGCACACTGCGACCAGCATGCCAAGGAAACGACCACCCCTCGAAGGGGCACCACCATCCAACCTCCTGCACGAACACGGTGCACGCCAGCATAGATGCCCGTTGTGCGCACGATAAGCAACCCAACGTACCAAATGCAGGCGAGAGCCCATAAGACCCAAATGTCGTAATATGCACGACGGGGATAACGCCGAGCAGACGACCACCATACTGGCAGCTGGTCCAAAAACGAGGCCACGCAGCGCCTCCACCAAACTTGAAAAGGGCAACATGACAAATGCCATGCCATTGCCTCCCACATCGCCCAAACGGCGACCATGGGCACGGGACCTCGTCCCAGCCACCACCAAACCACTGCACTGCCCGCAAACGAGATACACGCCCGCAGGACACCTGGCCTCAAGTGGACTGCCTGTGCAGGCAGCCCACGGCCACAGCGTTGGTTGTGCATCAGGGCCACCCGCCCGCTGTGCCCGGGGAGCCCTGATGAAAATGCGCTTGCTGTCTTTGCGCCTCACGTTGTTCGTCTGTGTGGCGCTCAAACGCCTCCGTCACCTCGCTGCATACCGAAACAGTCGGAGAAGGAAGACGTCGTGAGTCATGATTGGCCGGCATCCTGGACGCCCTCGACGCATGGACGACATGGGTAGCAGTCCCATGGCGGTCGACGGAAGGAGCAGACGAGCGCGCAGCACCGCCCGCGCCCGGTTGATGCTCAGACGTTCGGACAGAAGGCCGGCACTGATGACGCGCAGGGGGGTCGCGAACCTCGTACACATTCCTTCGCCAGGCCGTATCCACGTGTTCGGGCCTTTCGGCCACTCGAGCCTGATGGGCGGGCGGTGGCGGCGGAAGACGACGCGCCTCCAAGGCCCCCAGGGCTGGCAGCAACCACGGCGCGGCCACCTCCCTGGTCCCCCACTGCAAGCATGTGAACTTTCGGTCGTCTCGCATGAAGTACTCGTTTGTGAACTCAGCGCGCCAAGTACGACATAGCTGGTCCTCCATGAAGATGTAGTACACTGGTGTGGCATTCGGGTGCGCCATGCAGCGCAGCACGTGTGCTGACCCAAGCTCCACGTAGGTGCACAGCGAGAACTCAATGTTCCTCGCATGACCCCCTGCGCGCCTGTGCCCTGAGCTATGGTGCGACAGATCAGCGTAGGCCGACATGATAGCCTCCAGCAGGTTGGAAGACGTTGTCTGTCCCGCCCCAAGAGGGAGGCGCCAGCCCCGGTCTCCGCACGCGATGGTTTTGTCATGCTTCTTGGCGACCTTGCTGGTGATACCCGGATACTTCCGCAGCCTGAGACCTCGCTCCCGGTTGCACACGCCAAGCTCATACACGACTCGTTGGCCCCTGAAACGGTCAACGAATGTCACGCCAAACCTCACCATAAAGACGGTAAGGTTGCGGCGATCCTTCAAGGCTCTCACCTCCTCCACGGACAGAAATCTGCCCACTGAACTGTCGGATGAGGTGGCCATTCGTACGGCATCCCAATCTGACCCCGATGGAGATGGAGGCGCCCTCGCAGGGGACTGAGACAGATGATGCGCCCGTGGTGGACTCGGAGGCGTAGGAGGCGGGCCTCCCGGGGAAAGTGATCGGGCATCACGTGGGACATGGATCGAGTCCGCCCATGAGCCAACGTTGGTCATCGCAGGCGATGCAGGGGGCGACCTCCCTCGAGAAGGGCTATCAGCAGGATCTGACGGCCAAGCCGCGGTGGCGCAAACGAATCGAGGTGACAACTCACGAGAATTGTCCACGGGCCCAACGTCGCTGGATGCTGGCGACGGCGTGGGGCGATGTGCGATGTGTGACAAGCGCGGCGGAGAGCGGCTGATGGACCTGGCACGAGATGGCCCAGTGGCGGCCCGAGACGGTCCAGCGGCAGCACGAGATGGTCCTGCGGCAGCCTGAGATGGTCCTGCGCCTGCCGCAGGAGCGGGTGGCTGCGCAGGGGCTCGCTTCGTGAGCCTTGTGTTGACCATGTCGTTGGGCGGTGGTGGCCTGCGCACTGCATCTGCATCGAGCGCATCGTAGCCCTGCTGCCTGGTGTTGACTGACTTGAGCATCTTCCTCATCTCCCCCAGGCGCACGTACTCCTGGGCAGCGGCATTCTCGGAGAACACCCTGCCAGGCCCCCCAAGACCATCCCCCACTGGGTAGTACTTGGTGTTCGAACCCAGCGAGACGAGCTCTAGAGGTGGCCCCTTGCTGCCATGTCGATTATATCGCCGAAGTATGCCATCCGAGAGGGATTCCATGTCCACTGGGCAGAGGTACCTGAGCAGCTGGTATGTCCAGACACCAGTGCTCTCATACCAGTGAGGGAGTTGGAGCTCGTCCAGCAACTCATCACTATTGTACACGAGCGCATGATCCAACGTGCAGCGCATCAATTCGAGGTACTGCGTGGCTGTGCTCGGTTGGACACAGAGGACGCGCTCCTTCAGGTCCCACATAATAAGGGTGCCAGTGACCTCACCACTGGGGTACTTGAACAACGCCTGGAGCGTGTCCTGCAGTCTCTGGATCGGGTTGAGGTCGTCTCGCGATCTGCCTCTCTCCCTAGGCTTGACGACATCCTGCTTGCTGGCAGAGGACGGCACGTGCGTCATATAGCTGCCATCGAGCACCCAGCGGTCCTTTTTCTCATCGTGATCCAGCTTCTGGTCCACGTGCAGCCAGTTAGGGGGCATCAGCTGGTCCACCGTCACCCACTTCTGCTCGAGACAGCGGACGAATTCCACGCAGACATGATCTTGGGAAGGTCTGGCCGGCATGTCCTGGGCTGGGTCCTGAAGGATGCGGCAGAGACGCGCGACATGGTGCCGGTCCAGGTACAGTCTCTGATCTGCCCAGTTGTAGTCGAGAGGGGCATCCAGAGACGGACGATCCCCAGCAACCTGGTCCTCAGTGACCCACCTCGCGTGTCCACCCTTCCAGGGGTTCGGCTCTTCGTAAAATTGTTCGAGCATGCGCTCCGATGCTGCCTGTACGGCGGGCGCCAGTGACGCCAGGTCACTTCTTCGGCCACCTTCAAGGGGACACGTCCGATGGCGACACCTCTCCTCGAGCTCCGCTCGCGTGATGACTCGGGGTCGTGGGGGCTCAGCAGGAGGTCTTGGCGAAGGCGCTGGTGACCTTAATGGTGACTCGTCATTGTCATGGATGTGATCAGGCTGAATCCCAGAAGCAGCAAATCTCTCCTCCCTTGTGCTCAGAGGTGGGTGCTTTAGCCACTCACACTCCATTCCCTGCCCAAAGATTTCCGACTTCAGACACACCACTGGGTCCACCCGCCTGGGCAGGTGGGGACGCCTGGGTGGCGTCATGTCAACCAACGGAAGCACCACTTGAGCATCCATGCCCAAAATCGTTGGCGCATGTGACACGGCCACGCAACTTCCAAGCTTGATGTCGATCATCAAGGAGTTCTTCAGCGGCCCGGTGCCTATCAGCAGATCCCAAGAGTTCTCGGGCTCGAAGGTCACGAAAGCGTATAACCGGTGGAGCGTCATGTGTGGTGTGCCAGCAGCCAGTATGACGTCCACATAGCAGTAATGCGTGAACTTCGTAGGGCTGTTGTCACACCTGGTGACCTTGGCGTCGGTGCTGGCCTCGTACACCGTGAGGCCCAGCCGTCTCACGACCGCGATGGAGATGATGTTGCAGTTGGCGCCGGTGTCCATGAGGATTGCCCGATACAGCATAAGCTCACCACCAGACGACACCAACGCCAGACCCTCATGCAGGGTGGCATTCTGCAACTTGCAGATGGGCTGCACCTGAGTCATCAGCAACACCTGCTCGTCGGTCAGGTGCTGCTTCATCTTCGCCCTCAGCACGTCGTAGGCGTGGGTCTTGATGGTGCCAGCTCGTACATGTCCATGGTCGCTGAAGTCGACCACCCCCAGGTCGTTCACACAGGCAGCGGCTGCACACCGGGCGGCGGAACTGTCGACCACGCCGTTGGGCATCTCGTCTAGCGGCACCTCCTCGATCGTGCGGTGTTCTGCACTATCTGCTCCCTCTCTTACCCCCTGCACCACTGTGGCGTGCGCGTCCTCAAGTTCATGCTCGTTGACCTCGGTGGGTTGCTCTGTCGCATTATTCGGCTCGTTGCCCATGAGCTCCTCCAGCGCCAGGAGGTTCTCGATGTCCTTCGGGAGGTCGATGGCGTGCTGGGATATCAGGATGGCCGCAATCTGCGAGCAAGTGCGCACGGAACTGCGAAGGTTGGACGCCAGCAGGTGAAATTTCCTGCTGAGGACGTTGGGAGGAACGGCTCTGGGCACCTGAGCAGCCTTGTCGAACTCCTCCGGCGTCTTGACCTGGAAGCTCTGCATCTTCTGAGTGCTGCCCAGGGCGACTGCGGCCCTGGCCTGGAGACCTGGTGCGTGACTGTTGCCAACATCATGACTATCTTCCAGCCCATCATCAGCAAGGCAGTCCTTCTCATCCTCCTCATACTCAGCCTGCTGGTTGAAGTTGGAGTTGTACTCAGTCTCAGCATCGCTGTCCTCTGACTGGGCCTGTGCATCGGCGCCCTTGTCCCCCTTTGGAGGTGTCCCTGTCTGAAGGCCTGTCAATTCTGCAGCGAGCTTCTCCTTGACCTCAGCGCTGGCCGCCACCTGCTGCTGCTGCTGCTGCTGCGGTTGCTTCTGCTTGGCCTCTGGCAGCTTAAGCCACTCTTTCGTGGTGATCCCCATCTTGTGGTTGTCGAAGCGGTGCGCGATGTTGTAAGCACGCATCTGGGCATTCTTGACCTCATCCGGCCACCTCGAGTTCTGCCTGTCCTCGTGGAAGTTCGGAGGCACGCGGGCATCACGGCACCCCGTGTAGCAACGCTCTGGAGCGTGGGGCAAGCGTGTGAAGCACCAATCACACTGGAATTTCTTCGAAGCGTCAGGTGGTGGCACCTTGCCGTAGGTAGGCTTCTGGCGCTCTGCATTGTTCACCTCCCTCGAAGGCTTCTTGGCGTCATCACCACCATGCTGTGTTTGCTCCTTCTTCCTGGAGTCCCTGCGTCTGTCTCCAGTCTTGGGGGCAGAACCAGAGCGCCTCATGGCGGACACCAGTGCAGCCAGGTCAAGCCCCAGCTGCCTGGCCTCGTAGCAAGAGTACACGCAGGTGAGTCTGCGAACCAGCTCCTGCTGCAGTGTGAGAGCCCAAGACTCCGCATCGTTCTTCAGCTTGTCCTGCACCTCCACGATTACCTCCAGGTCCTCCCATGTGACCTTGTTGGGGGCAGGATGACTGACGCGTAACTGCTCGGACACGCGATCCCGGTACTCTTTGATGCGCAGACCCTTGATGCACTCCTCGATGTTCTGCCTGACAATGGGGTCCTCCACCATCTTGCCGACGTTGAGCGCTACCTCCCTGCGGCGACAGCTCTTCACGTAAGCGAGGCCGTCCTGCTCGGTGGTCTGCGACTTGGCTATCAACAGGTCCTCCTTCTCCTTGGTGCCCTTCATCAGGAACTTGGCTTCGAGCTCTGCAATGAACGCCCTCAAGGCCCAAAAATAGTGAGAATCCTCCGTGCCATCTGTCCCCGTGAGACCCTTCGTGGAGGTCCCCTCGCTTTCCCACTCATCAGACTCTTCGCCATCGGCATCGCCTTCCTCGAACACCTTGCAGACTGCCCATGTCGCTCCTGGCGCCAGCTCATGGAAAGGAGGTTGTGCGCAGCGCACTGAGCCCTGAAAAGCGTCTCTCGTGGTGAGATCCTTCAAGACATGACACGCGTGTGAGGCCATGATGCCATTCTTCAGATATGCAGCGCACCACCAGTCATAGGCGACTGAGGTTGAATGATCGTCCCCTGCTAGGAACGAGGGCAGGCTATCCCACAACGATCTGTAGTCTGGCTTGGAGTCAACGAAAGCCTTCTTCGCCTGCTGACTGAGCGCGTGAAAAGCCGCTGTCCTCATGTGCCTGCGCTTCATAGCCTCGTGAGCCCGCTGTACTTTCGCTACCATGTCAACGAAACGCCTGATAAAGAGCGCCCTATCCTCGTTCTTGCCACCAGTGTAGTGGAGCTTGACATCATTCTTGTCAAGTGCGTGACTATCCTTGTCATAGTGATACATCTCGTCTACGTCGTCAAACGCAAAGAGGAACTGATTGGCTGCAGGCGCTGAGGCTGCTACTGCTGCTGCGAGTGCTGTTGCTGCGAGCGCTGTTGCTGCTGGTGATGCCGGTGCGGAGGGGATGGATTCTGGACCCGACCCCTCTGTGCTCATATATCCCGTGTCAAGGGCCTGACTGACCCTCTCTCGCGCCAGTCGTCGTGCCTCACGATCTCTGGACTGGGCAGAGGCAGCGCTTGGCTCCGCCTCACCCTCCGTGGTAAAGTACTGCGTTAATGCTCAGCAAGTGAGACCAAGGAAGAGTCCCCTCTCTCAGCGCAAAGCTCGTTCACCAGCAGACTGGAGGCCTGATTCAGGCTGGTTTAGGCCAGTGCACTGAGTGCCCCTGGATTCACCTCGCGCTGACCAGACAAAAATATGCGGTGCGTGCAGCCAGCGCAAGCCCAGAGGTCCAGCACCACGTGTAAGCGCTCCGAATCAGCAGCCGATGTAGGACGGAAGCTTAATTCAGACTGGTTTGGGCCAGTGCATTGAGTGCCCCTGGATTAGCACCGTACTGAACAAGCGGAAGAACGAAACGCGTGCAGCCAGCGAAAGCTTAAAGGTCCAGCACTGTGTCTCAACGCTCTGAATCCACAGCAGATGCAGAATATTCGTGCAAGGAGGGCTTAGAGCTGGGCCAGTGTGCTGAGCACCCCTGGATTAGCTGAGCCAAAGTTCATCAAGAGCACAGAAAATATGAGGACAACTCCTCTTCCACCACGGCACCAGGAATAGCACAAATACGCAGCGGTGTGAGCTAGGCCAGTGTGCTGAGCACCCCTGGATTCACAACACCACTGCTAATCAAGGGTACCGGAGTTGGCATGGAAGTTCACTCCCCGGTCCAGTAAGCAAGAACAAGGTCGCCACACAGAGTTGGGAGCTAAGCCAGTGTGCTGAGCACCCCTGGATTCGCAACACCACTGCTAATTCAGAAGGTCACTGGTGATATGAGGGCCTCACCAGCTGACCAATACTGTAGAAAAGATAAAAGAATTCTCCCACACATTATGATAAAGAACTAGAAAGTCCCTCCAGTGGTAAGCAGCACTCCAGGCTGGGCAAGTAATTAACTCTGAATCCACCAGATAACTGTATCACACCAGTGAATATTGCTTGAAAAAAGACCACTCACTTGTCGCCTTCAGAGCTAATGTCGCTGCTAGTCCTCTGGCAAGCTCTTTCCTACTTCAGGCTTAGGCCAGTACACCAGGGGTGTCCCTGGATTAACCGTCAGACAGGGTGGAGCTGCCCTGTGTATGAATAATGAGTCCACTAGCCTGACCTACGGTCAGAGCTTACTTATATCTCAATGCTCTGTCACAATTCCCAAAACTGTAACAGGTTCTAGCCCTCAAATCTTCATCTGGCCAATGGAAAGTCATTATTCCATGCCAGCTCTAACAATGTTACCGTTTACCACATTCTGATTGACACGTCAGTGGCAAAGGAGTCACTGCCATCTTCATCTTATCATTACCTGGTCATTCGATAGTGACCATATCTTTTCTGGCAGGTCCGCATCTCTCAGATGGTCATCTTAACAAAGCCTGTCATGCTGTCACCTCTGTCATGCGTGTCACCAGCTGAACAAAACCGGCGCGGTACCATGAGAAGCCGGCGTTTGTTACAGCAGAAACATACAGGCACTCAGGTCCTGCTAAACTACTGAAAGGCGGCAGCCCCCACACCCATGATCGAGATGAAAAGAATGAGGGAGATAAAGTAAGGAAACCCCCACGGGCCCGCGTGCGCGGGGAAGCCCCCGATGGCGGCTTGCCACATCCGTAGGTGCGGGAATCGCCACCAGACTCAGGCACGTGGGCTGCGGGCTCTGACGCATGATTGGCCGAGATGGCCGGAGCCCGCGGCTTGACGGCGAAGCTGCCGTCTGCAAAATCCTCGTAGTCGTCGGTGTCGTAGCCGGTCAAGTCAACCGGCGCAACCGCGGCGTGGTTGACAGTCTCCACAACCCCCGCGAATTCACCGCCGGACTTCTCCGTGGTGGTCACCCGCGTCATTTGAAGGGACACCGGCGGGCCTACATCGTTTTGTCTCCATATACTATTTATCTTATACAAAAAATTTCGATGTAATCGCCGCAGTCATGATGACCCAAAAGGCTACATCGCGACCGTAAATATTCTGTCAGACTGGATCTGCACCATCAGATTCCGTATTCTGACAGGTGGGTAACTCGAAACCGAGTAAATGTGCATAATGCCGTTTAATGTGCATGTACGCTTCCGGTCAAAGCTGTGCTAAGGTCAACTTTTCACGGCGGTTCGATCTATCGGGAGGGTTTCATCTCGTTCGCAGGATTCCCGCCTGCAAGCGAGAGCCCTAGGGTAGGGGTCCCTGCCAGTTCGTTCCCGCCTTTCAATTTGGCGCATCATGCTTGAAAATTGAAAGATTTCCTCCCGATGAATCTTTCAAACTAAAACTTTTCTCTCCGATATACTTCAAGTTTCACTCGAAAACATATCGTCAACGTTCCACTACGGTGGGTACGTTTATCGCTCAGGGTTCGCTTTGATCCGCTGCATTATCCGCCTTGCAGTATGGCGCATCCAAAAGTGGATAAGATGTATGAAAAATATTCCGAAAGTGTTTCTCAAAGACGCAGAAAAGTTTCGCTTATACGAAACCCTTCTGGCCGTTTTGCGCTCAAAGAAACAGCAGATCAATCTGCTAGTTCTGAAGCGCCCTCGGCGCATGCACCGGCTACGCAAGCCTCTTCGCCGATTGCCCACGTTCCTAGGAGACCGCGTAGCACCAACCAACTTCCTATTACCGAGACGGAGACTTACCGCAACGCGCTTGAGAAGGGAAGGCGGAACGTCGCGCCTGCGATGCCTCCCGGAGCGGTTAATTTGGACCGCAAACGACAGCGATCTTCGGACATCTCGGACTCCTTCTTTTACTCGCGTCACCAACAAATAGTAAAGTTGACGGGTGGGGACTTCAACGGACATTGTGTACGACACTTTCAAACGTCAAACGGACAGCGAGACCTGAAAGAGATCTTAGCCGTGCTGAACGAACGTCAACCGACGGGCATTACCAAATATGCCCGCTCAACCCTAAACGACTCTCGGCACAAGAGCAACACGACTATTTGGAGGCATGCCGTGTGTGAACTAAATCTAGAGTGAAAAGAAGATGGTAACTATTCTAGTATGTGCAAATATTTTGTCGCTGGCATGCAAACCTGTACACGCTGAATGCGCTTTTACCTTTAGCAATTGTCTTCCTCACGTTTTGATTGTCTTGATGTTGGCGGTGTCGAAAAACTCTTGCAACGGGAGTTGAATATAAAACTATGTTAAGGCTGCGCTTACGAGCGCAAGATAATGACTCAAAAAATTCATCTCCGTAAAATGATAAACACATATACTGCAGAGGCAGAGGGAGCGAGAGAGTGGTGAACTGAATTCTGTTTCTGAGCGAACTGGAGTTTCAAGGAGTTCGGCAGTTTGCCAGAGTTCTCCATCATTATCTTCATCCACGAAAGCAGTCGGATCAAGAATTCGCTAAATCCAGATCGTTTAAAATAATTTATATTTCGGGTATATTCGATGCATCTTGAGTCAGAAGATGGTGTATAAAGTGATGTTCATTACAAACGAAAAACGCCGTA
>LGRX02027540.1:0-40865 GCA_001247695.2 Cymbomonas tetramitiformis | reverse complement strand
GGATGAGTCGCCCTTCAGCTCCCTCTATTCTTCGGGCGACTCATCCGCGGATGAGTCGCCCTTCAGCTCCCTCTATTCTTCGGGCGACTCATCCGCGGATGAGTCGCTCACCTTCAGCTCTTCCTTTTCAGCGCGGCAGAATCAAAGACATGGCTAAATCAATTTTGTGTTTTTTTGTTGTTTATAGGTCTTAAACTCAAGAGCTTCTCAAACACATAGCTAAAGGTAAAGATGCCAAAGCGAACCCGAGAAGTCACTCCTTTCCCTGAGGACCATATGCTGTTCTTGGAGATGTGCGGGAACCGACTGAGTCGGTCCGCATATGATTCTGCATTTGTTGCTCCTCTGCCGCTCCATTTTCCAGTTGCCCCTTTACCGCCTCCTCCTCCCCCACCACCTCCTCCTATGATCTGGAGGTGGTCGTACCGTTATGAGCTCTACGTGGGGGAGCCTGTTGCACCCCACCGTGCTCCCCCCGGCCGAGGCCGCATCCGGGGTGGCCATGGCTTCACCCGCGAGCCCTCGCCGCTGTACTTGCGGGCGGAGGAATAGGACACAACGTGTATATATGATATTTTTATTCATATTTTGTTGTGCATATTTTGTTGTGCATATTGTGTTGTGTATATTTTGTTGTTGTAGTATTTTGTTGTGTATAATTATGCAATCATCTCAAATATTATGCTGTTATTCATCTCTAGAACGGGGGAATGGCGCGGCCGTGCAAACGGACAAACCTAGTACCTAGGCTCTGGAATGAAGTTATAAAACCCTTCTGCGGTAACCGGGAAAATCTCGGGCCAAAGTTTGGTGTACATAATTCCATTGCTCAGAGATGAATATACTAAAGATATGATATGATGTTGTTTAGCAGGGCCGTGTTATATTTATATCATTCATGATTTACGTTTCTTAATTTGTGTTTTCTGTGCATGGTGACATGCAGGGTTATGAGTTCTTCTTCCGAAGAGGACGCGGATTCAGTTGAAGGGCCTCCTCAGGCCTATTCCTTTGCCCGGAAGCTTTGTGATAATGACTTTTACAGCGTTCCAGTCCTTGCAGATATGTATTCGAAGGAAACAAGCGGTGCACATGGTCTGGGATGGTGGAGCATGAGCATCATCCCAAAAGCTTACGAGTACCCACTCCTCAAGACTCCAAGGCAGGCAGACAGTCTTGTCGGCGAGTCGATGTTTGTGATTCATGGCATGATGACGATGGCAGCGGGCGAGGATTTCGAACCTTTTGCACTCGTGGTCGCTGATAAACAGGCTCTGGGATGCTGTCCGTTCGTGGACTTCGTTCATACTATGCCGAAGAGAAACCTACCCAAACAGCAGCCCGTGCAAGGAACTGGGAGAACTGGGAAAATTGGTCAGTATTTTCTCTCATTCTTCCCTTCGTTTTCCTTCTCCTTCTAATTCAGGCCTTATTTATCTTCTGCTTATCTTTTCTAATTCAGCCTTTCGAATTCATTCGTTCTTTTCAGTACCTCAGCACCTCTTAGCGGGAATCATCATCGACAAAGTATTGTCATTTGGTCTCCCTGAAATCCCTGCACCTGACGCTGACACCGAGATGACCGTTGTTGCACAATGGTTCAAGACGTATATCGATCTCGCCAAGGACAAGGACAAAGCAGAGCATCCTCGCTTCTTAGGCATTATGCTCGCAATGGATAAATTCATTTGCCCTGGCGCGCAACCCGTAAAAAAGAGACCCGTTGGTTCAGTGCCCAAAATGTACACTGCTGCCTCTGACTGCTTTACTGCATCGCCTTTCATCACGACCCGGGATTTCCGCCGTGTAGATATCTTCAGAGCTATCGATGCAAAGTACATGCTTATCACGCAAGACAACGAGCGACTCGACAATCTTCACAAGAATCTTGGTGAAGCAGACTACTTGAAAAACGAATATTTCCCAAAGATGCTCAAGTGCTTCACCGAACTTGTGGATACATTGCATACTATTCACACCGAGCAGTACGAGGATTATTCTCGACTCCACTCAAAGAAATACACCCCCAAAAACAATAATCTCCAGATCGTTGAACCGACTTTGCACATCTCGACATGGGCCGCGTTTGTCTCCGAGGTAATGGTTTCAAAATTCACCCCTTCTGTCAAATTTATGTTATTTTAATGCTTATCGCGTTCCGCTGCTTCTCACCTATCCGTTTGATCGCAACAGTATCTTCCAGATCTTGGGAGTATTCGCAAAGCCGAAGATCATCTCCTGTTGGAGAACGTTCCAGAGAAAGTATCCGAGTCCGTCGAAAACTTGCAAAAAGCGGCGGAAAAGGCCCCAGTGCAAGACGAGCCCGTCCGTCCTCGACCTGAAGGACAAGATACTGCTTTGATGCAGAAAGATGTCGTCGTCATTGACACCACACCGATATTCCGCAAACGAGGATATGCCTACATTTTGGACAGCGCCCCGCCGTGGACAGCTCCAGACGGCAGCGTCCGTGAAGACGACACGACGGTGGCCCGCATCCGATTTGCAAATAAGGAAGCTGGAAAGGACGACGAACTCGTGAGATCGAAACACTACCTTTGGATCATAGGTAAATCTCCCTCTCTCTATCTTAGATAAAATGTTATCTCTTCAAATTCTGAGAATTAATTTGCTTTCGTGTTGGCAGGGGGTGTCGGCAGTGCGGACCTTCTTCCTCAATCTTTGGCTGAGGTGCCAACGCAACCAGTTGCCAACTCGGCACTCGAAAGCGATGCCGGTGAGCCGATATAAAACATCTCTCCCTCTCTATCTCCCTTTCTCCTTCGCTCTCCGTCTTAGGTCACAAAAATGATATATGTATTCAAATACTGAGAATTGATTTGCTTTTGTGTTGTGAAAAGGTTCCGATAGTGACGGGCCTCCATCTGATGTTGAGGTTCCAACGCAACAAGTTGCCAACCCTGAAGGCGATGCCGGTGAGCCGATATAAAACATCTCTCCCTCTCTATCTCCCTTTCTCCTTCGCTCTCCGTCTTAGGTCACAAAAATGATATATGTATTCAAATACTGAGAATTGATTTGCTTTTGTGTTGTGAAAAGGTTCCGATAGTGACGGGCCTCCATCTGATGTTGAGGTTCCAACGCAACAAGTTGCCAACCCTGAAGGCGATGCCGGTGAGCCGATATAAAACATCTCTCCCTCTCTATCTCCCTTTCTCCTTCGCTCTCCGTCTTAGGTCACAAAAATGATATATGTATTCAAATACTGAGAATTGATTTGCTTTTGTGCTGTGAGAAGGTTTCGATAGTGACGGGCCTCCATCTGAAGCTGAGGTTGAAGCTGAAGCTGAAGCTGAGGTGCCAACGCAACCTGCAGTTGGTGGAGACGATACGGGTCGTAAACTACCATATACAAAAACGGCTACACCTCCTTCAATTGAAACTACACCTCTCACTCGTAAATCTCGAAGACTCTCTGGAATAAGCCCTTCAGGTTCCTGCGAGGCAAGCCCTGCACGTGCAGAGCCATCAGGGGCATACCCTGCAGGTGCAGGGCCATCAGGGGCAAGCCCTGCAGGTGCAGGGCCATCAGGGGCAAGCCCTGCAGGTGCAGGGCCATCAGGGGCAAGCCCTGCAGGTGCAGGGCCATCAGGGGCAACCCCTGCAGGTGCAGGGCCATCAGGGGCAACCCTGCGGGTGCAGGGCCATCAGGGGCAAGCCCTGCTCCAGGGCCATCAGCGGCAAGCCCTCTCCCATCAGCGGGCCTTGTATCTCCTGCAGCTGGAACTCCGCAGCGGCCAATTCCTGCATTCATCATGGAGCAGGGTGATGAGGAGATTGTGTCCCCTTCAAAGACTCCGAAGACCGCCGATGAAACCGAGGCAGATGAGCAAAAAAAGCAGGCTGCCATTCGCAAGTATGCATCTTCCCTCCTGAGATTTACTTATACGACCATTGCTTTTTTTGATGGTGTATGTGCATTACTAAAACCAAGTATACGTTGCTTATGTGGGCCATCAGGGAAATCGATGACATGCATAAGTTGGTCGACACTAATAATCCATGTGCGACATCGTGGAGAATCCCCATCCAGTACATCGATGATGCAGAAGGAGCGCATCGCCCTCGACCACTGGACGAACATCACGCCCAGGCTATTGCCGAAATGATGTACTGGAACCCACACACCGGTTCGGGATCTCCAGCCCTGATTTCCGTCATAGAGAATCAACAAGATGCAACAAGCACCAACCCAGAGGCATTCGTTTGGGCGGACATCGGGAAAGGCAGATACAGGTAAGACCCATTGCGTTGATGGATGCATGCATATGTGTTCCAACTTACACTTTCTTTGTTATTCTACAGATTCACCTGCTTTGGACATCAGCATTTGCTGGAGGCAAAGCGTCGCTGCGTCAAGGCGGATGAAGCAAAGCACGCAAACCATGAAAATCGAATGGAAGCGTTTCAGTTCATCGAATGCCGTCTCTTCATGAACTTGAGCGCCATCGAAATGAATCAGGTGTGTCTCACTCATGCCAGTTTTCTCAGGTGCTTCTCAGGGCTTACATACTCAAGTGTTTAGGGAGGTTTACGGTCGGCCAGCTTCTCAGCTATAGTCATGATCCGTGCAATTCGTTTGCGCACGCAGCTTGGGAATGAGCAGAACAACATTGACGCCTACATGAAGCACCGCAACATGACGGAGATCATTCTTGGCATGCGAAAACACGTGGAGAAACTGATGGCCGAACCCAACGAGAGAGACGCTGGAATGAAGAGTTTTGAGAACTTGAAATACCGTCGGGTGCCGCCGAAGCAGAACTTGAATCCCGAATTCGAAGCGGCGCTGAAGACGCAGGTGTTCAATCACCAGAAGCTGAATGCAGACAAGAAGAACACGCATTGGGCTGCTTGGGCTATCTCGGTGCAATCGTACCAGTTGTTCAAACAACTTCAGAGAGGTGCTGCCATTTTTTGTGAATTCCGTCCCGACATTATTCTTATTTGCTCTTAGGTGTTTTTGCAGTAGCTAACTGACGATTTGGTATTTCATGTTTCCGCTTTCAGTGATGAAGGCCCACAGTGAAGGGGCGCTAGAGGGAGTTGACCCGGACGATGAAGACGCCACGGAGACGACCTTGGCCACGGTTGGGTCATCTCGCAATAAGCCCAAACGTAAACGTTCAAGCGGTATGTCGACCGGCACAACTGACCTCAACGCACCAACGACCAAGCAGCCTAAATGGGACCCCACAGCCGGAAAGCCGATCGTCTACCATGATCTGCCGAAGGGGTTCTATGAAAGCTGGGCCCCCTTGACCGAAGGACACTTACGTGAGATCACTGACCTCGTCGACGAAGCCGTCATCGAACGGAAGTACACGGTCAAAGATATGATCAACCGTATCGCCGAGATCAAGACTCTCAACAATGTTCGAGAGAACCTAATGCTGCTTGCCTCAGAGGCTCATAAACGATTCAACATAACAACCTCCTTGGAATCGACACCGGCCTACCGGCAACTGAGCTTTCTCAAGAAAAACCGGCATTCTATGCAGAACTTTCTGCAAACACAACCGGGAGGGTTCGAAAACGACATATACGACATAGGTGCAGCCTGCTTCATTCCTTACCTAGATGAAGATGGGTATCCCATACCTAAGGAAAGGAAACCAGTGGATGCTGTCGTGGATCCCGGTGCTCCCGAGTCCAAGTTCTGGGCTCGTAAGATGACGTACGGTGAGCTGGATGCAGAAATCATTGCGCTGCAAAAGAAGCTTGACACCTTTACGTTTCCCAACCCAGAACAAGACTGGGGGAAGTTTTGCGAAGTTTTCCCAGGGGCTGGGGATGAGAGAGAAATACGTACATTACTGAAGGTAATTTACCTAAGTTGCGCCCTCTGGTCGTCCTTCACGATATCTGATTTTTTCCATATCGGCTTGCGCGTTCAATTAACAACGGGGTTTGTTTACAACTGTACCAGGCGGGAGTGGTGCCCCCGAAGGTCTCCTGCAAGAACGAGCAGGAGAACCGGAAATTTCAATTTGAACAACGGCCTGCAAAAGAAAAACAGCGGCACGAGGAGAAGATAGAGAAACTGATCAAAAACATTCCGAAGGATATAAAGTTCTACTGGAATAATATCGAGAGCAGGATGTTGCTGAAAATCGGGTCGACGACAGCATCGACTGCGGAAAACATCCTAAAGGATCTTCCAGGTGCGTATCTCGGTTTCATATTCCATTTGTGCACCGTAGCTATGTAATTACTAATCGTTTACATTGCACACAGGTGTGAGTTATCGAATATTGTCAAACGTTCCTGAGGGCCAGCAAGTCGACGATGATGACTACTTCTACACTCACAAGATTCCGCAGTTGGTTTTCAAGAAGGACTTTCTGCTGGAGCCCGCATCACCTGAATCCTTCACGACTCTTCCCAGGCTTCCATTCACCGGTTTCATTATGGATTGCGAGTATGCTCTGGACTCGAACAAGAAATGGTTCCCGAAACCTCTCTTAGCAGGAGAGTTCAAGCAATTCCTACACAACTTCAACAATTTGACCACGTGTGATGATTGGGTAGGGGGATGTTTCTGTGGCTTCCAACAACACCACGAGTTCTTCGAAGCCGCCAAGCAGTTTTGCCACGGGAACGCCGAAAAGATGTTCTGGGTGAAACCTTTGAGCAGATCGAACATGATGCCCTTGGAATCCGGCGTTGCGCCACGGAACTACGCCAACCGTATGGAGTGCTTTGTCTTGTGTTACTACGTCAAGGAAGCAACACCTACAGGTCCGTAGATGTTAAGTTACGTACAATTCTGTGATTGCCTTTTGGCGTCTAAGCATGGGCAATCTGACTAAGCAGCGCTGATTGCTCTCGCAGACGAAACCCACCCAGCCGTGCATAAAAGGCTTCCCTGGATGAAGAACTTGATTAGAGTTCTCGGTGAGGAGGAGAATGCGGATAGTGATGTCGTCGATAAGCAGTTCGTGGCTTCTTGCCGAACCAACACCTGGGAATATGCCCCTGTACACTCGTCGAAATTCGCCATTAACTCCGAGGGTAAAAGAATTAACAAACACCAGAAGCCGCTGAAGCTCATCCACGACCTCATCAATATCCATATGCGAGGTCCTGAGTTAGAGGGGGAAGCGAGGGGGAAATCTGCGTACGAGGGGGTGTTACCTCTTCATCACGATTATCACTTCATCTTGGATGCGTGCTGCGGTTCGGGGACCACTTCGGTAGCCGCCAACATGTTGGGATTGGGTTCCGTCGCTTTCGATAGGTAAGCATTCATGTCTACATCCATTTTTTGAAAAATACTTTGTATATCGGTTTTAACAAGTGCTGGTGTCTTGGATGCAGGGAGCAAGGTATGGTCGACTCAGCGAAAGAGCGCATTAGGTTTCCTGATGGATTTTTTTCTTTGGCCGACGAAGTGTTGAGCAAGCAGGAATACGACGAGGTGAAAAGGCAGAGAGAGGCACATCGTAAAGAGCAAGAGAAAGTCGAGAAGGAGCGGGAGAAGAAGACGGCGGTCGAAATGAGGGAAACGGAAAAGGCCGCCAAGCAGCAGGAGGCCGAGGCCGCCAAGGCCGCCAAGCAGCAGGAGGCCGAGGCCGCCAAGGCCGCCAAGAAACAGCAGGCCGAGGCCGCCGAGGCCGCCAAGACCGCCAAGCAGCAGGAGGCCGAGGCCGCCAAGGCCGCCAAGAAACAGCAGGCCGAGGCCGCCGAGGCCGCCAAGACCGCCAAGCAGCAGGAGGCCGAGGCCGCCAAGGCCGCCAAGAAACAGCAGGCCGAGGCCGCCGAGGCCGACAAGTCCGCCAAGCGGCAGCAGGCCGAGGCCGTCAAGGCCGCCAAGAAACAGGAGGATGCCGCCAAGAAACAGAAGGCCGAGGCCGCCGAGGCCGCCAAGAAACAGAAGGCTGAGGCCGCCAAGAAGGCGGGGCCTATACCTAAGCGGAAAGTGGCACCAGGCGGAAATCCGGGATCCGATCAGAACAAGAAAAGTAAAGCTCGCTAGGCAATGATGATTTCCCTGCTAGGACATGGTGCCAGCACCTAGGTCAATATTTGTTGATAGTCTTAATAACCTATTGTCTCAGTGCAGAAGTACGCTGATGAAACACGTATGGTATATCTTGATATGACAATTGTAAATAAAGTATATTCTCCAAAAGTATTGGCGACATATGTTGTTGTGGAACCGATGTCATTTATGGGGCGGGTGACATGCCTCCGCTTTCATTGTGATTGCCTGATTATATTGGTTAAATGAAGTTGAGCGGTACCACGACGACCATTGAGGTATGAAACCTATTCCCCTCTCTTCCAAAATCATTTCCCCGCTCGACACTTCATCGACGCACCTTTATTCCCATCCATCTCAGTTCAATCAATTCCAATGACAATACTTGCTACTTTGCGGAAGGAAAATCCAGATAAAAACGTTTGGTTACTATGGTTCCCTGAAGAGTCCTCGCCCTCAGAACTAGCGCTCAAGAAATCGATGGAAGAGGAACATAAGATACAATTTCAAATGTATGACGCAAGCGTGCATGATAATCTGCCTTTACGGATGAAATTTTTGTACCCAGTTTGCCTGCACTGCGGGCTTCAAGATCGTTCACAACTTGCAACGTGTACCGGCTGCTATCTTGCGAATTACTGCAAAGCCCCCCAAACTTGTCGGAAAGCTGATTACGCACGGCATAAGTTTTTCTGTCGTTTTGCAAGGGGTCATATATTAGGACAGCCATATGCAAGATGCCGACCTTTGTTTAAGTACCCGGGGGATACGCGGCATCCAGCAGAACGGAATTCCATGAGTGCTTGGTCCTATGGGGACTACCTGCAGTTTCTAGCCTTTTGGGAAATCCAATGCGTCGCATGTTTTGCAGGTCGGCCAAAGGGTCGCCCCGTCGTGAGACAGCAGATATCTGGCGGGCAAATCGTTACCTCGGTGCGCATTGAAATGCGGGACGCCACAATTTTCAAAACCCCTCACTTTCAGAAGTATACAGCAAGAATGGGGTTTGTACACTCCAACTTACACGCTCCAGATTTTGTATATTCTTATCCATTTTACCGTCTCACTCCGTTTGGTCGGTTGATGATGTGCATCTGCAAGTTAAGGTGCCCGAAAAGCATACTTCAGAGGTTGCTTTCATAGAATGATTGGCAATGCAGACAGGATAATCATGGACTTCGCAGACACGCCTTCGTCGCAAAATAATAGTAGATATGTACTTGTAGGTCCTTCGATCCGAGCGGACTAGTACCGGGTATCTGATAGGCTAATAATTCGGCAGGTCCAAGACTTTCCAAGATCATAAGCTCTATTTCTTGCCTAAACTACTCATTTGCCCCCTTTTCCCGTCAGCGACGCACCTGCTTCTACTTCTACCATAGTCATGCCATCCAAGCGGCAGTCTGTTTTCACATACATCGACCAGTTTGCCAAAAATCACGGGGAGTCTTACCCATGCAGCAGTACAGTTCTTCTTCCGCCGGGTATGACTATCCAAACGTTGTGGCAGAACTACAATACACAATGCGTCGACGGCGAAGGCATGGAATGCTCACTCAGCCTTTTTTGTCGTGTGTTCAGAGAGGAGCTTAGCTCTTGGGTCAAGTTCCGTCGGATGAATTGATGCTATATAGCGACAGCATATAGCTTTGTCATTGAGCAAATTGACTTATCGTTGGAACACCGTTAAATATAATTGTATTCGAACATATTTTGAATGAAATTGTTATCGACGTTTCACATTTCCAATGTTGTGACATGCTATGTTTGTGACATGCGGGCCTTCGATCCGACCCACCTGAAAGAGGTCATTTGATTGGCCAACTGAAATCACGACGGCCACACTACTGAGATATTTAAGCACCTACCTTGTCCTCACAACTCACTTTTCAGCTTGGCACTTTTCTTTCTTCACCTGCCACCTCATCCAACCATGCCATCCAAGCGAGAATGTATTGTTGCCTATGTTCTTGGCATGTATGCAACATGCCCTACTGCCCCCAGAATGAGAATGAGGAATTTTGACTATCTTCCTCATGGTATGACTGTTCGAATGTTGTGGAGGAACTACAATGAATGTTATATGTGCAGGAATGCGGAAGGCAACAAATGCACGTTGGGGTATTTTCGATGTGTGTTTCGAAACGACCTTGCCTTTCGGTTCAAGTTCCGACAGGTTCAGCCGTAACGTTACCGTCAACGAAACCACGGCGGCTACGAGTCAGAATGTTATCTTGATTCCACTTTGATTTCGAGTAAGACTTAGGATTGCAACCTCCCGAGGGTTAGATTTTCGACTACTTTTCGATAAGAATAGTATACTTATATGTTAACAATGTGGTAGAAGTGTATAATGTTCATTCGTCAATGGCTTGTGTTTCTTGCCGATATGCTGATGTGCCTGTGTATGGGGTTTTCTGCCTCGGTTGTGTTTTTGTCTTTCATTGATTAAAAAATCGGCGACTAAGTGATCCCGCATGTGCGAGATATACGAATTTGATTGGACCAAAAGTACACTACTCTTGCACGACCCGCGGTCCACTCACGACCAGGTACAAAAGCTCTTGCCCGACCCTTGAATATTCATTTCCCCCTGTTTCTTCTAACATACGCACCTTCAACCATACCTTCAAACATCTGCTGCTTACCTTGAAAGCATCGCCATCTGCAGGTATTATAGTGTGGCGCTTGCGATTACATAACACGCTACCTCCAATATGAATGCACCTCATTTCCCTGCAGACTTACCTGTTCAGCTTGAACGACTGCACATAGAATCCGAAAAATGTCGTGTGTGCCAATCCTGGAATTTGTTTCTAATTCGCGAGGAACTGTTCGTCGATCCTGCGCTGCATCCTAGATATGACATGACTAGACATGACCCCGCTTACGCGAAGTGGAGGTTTATCCGCAAAACGCGGGAAACATGGTATTTTCAACTGTTGGATGAGCATGTATACTCCGACGAGCAAGGCGTCGCTGACATAAGAACCCCAGTGACAATGCCGGTTCCCACGGACTATATTCCCGAGTTGAACTCCGGTGCCTTTCCCGAGAATGATGATGATGGAAAGTGGTGCAACTGCCGTTAGGAAACATATACGCTTGTGTACAGTCTTTATTTTATATTTGCAAGTTCACATTAGATACTTACACTAATGTATTATTCTGCTAGCTTAATACACCAACACTTACCCTTATTTATGTGCTCCTAGACATCCTAGACAATTATTTGGTGTGTATAGATTGAATTTGTATGATGATATAGATTTGTGTATCATATGCTAGTACCCATCTCAGTTGCAACTTGTTTTCTGGGAATTGAAGCATCCGAATATGCACATCCATAAACGTGTACCGTGCATACTGACCTAAATTGCACATGGATGTACCCATATTTGCATACGGGAATCGGCGACTAAGTGATCCCGCATGTGCGAGATATACGAATTTGATTGGACCAAAAGTACACTACTCTTGCACGACCCGCGGTCCACTCACGACCAGGTACAAAAGCTCTTGCCCGACCCTTGAAGATTCATTTCCCCTTGTTTCTTCTAACATACGCACCTCCAACCATACCTTCAAACATCTGCTACTTACCTTGAAAGCATTGCCATCTGCAGGTATTATAGCTCCACATTTATCCTCACAATATATATATTTTCGACTTTTGCTATGGGTTTCGCACGACTTTCGCTTCAACTGCTAATCACCTTGCAAGCATTGTTATCTACAGGTATAAAATCCTGCAACATCGTGGCCACGTTATGCCTTCAATTCTACGATTCGGAGTTTATGGGACACGCGATCGTGATGAAGACGCTGCAGACGCTATCAGTAAACATGGAATGGTCCACCTGCGATGTCCTCAATGCAATGTAGACCGCTGGATGATATGTAAGTTCTTAAACACCCTCGAGGACAGACATACGGGACACCGACAGGACTTAGGGATCGTTTGGTGGCGCTACACCCGGAGAATTCGGAAATACATGTTTTTTGACCTTCAAGAACCGGAACTTTATCCCGACCAGAGCCCAATAGGGAACGAATGGGTTACCCCAAGGACACTGGTCATTCCAATCGACGTCACTTGGGCGCTTATTATGACGCGGCATCAACGAGATGAAGAGGAAATCGACCTATATTGCGTGCGATGCAATTGCCTTGACCAATAAAGCTCTGCCATTTATGTTCTCCGATAGAGCGTCAACATTGCGGTCAACGTTACCTCGCTATCGAGGGAATTAAAACCTACAAGTGCCGCAAATAATTGTGGATTGAAGATATAGATTCCAATGTATCAGCAATATAGTAGCCTTAGCACTGTGAAATGATCGAAATCTCTTGCCTAGAAGACATCATAGACAAATATTTGGTGTATTTTGAATAAATTTGTACGATGATATAGATTTGTGTATCATATGCTAGTACCCATCTCAGTTGCAACTTATTTTACGGGAATTGAAGCACCTGAATACGCACATTCATAAACGTGTACCGTGCATGCTGGCCTAAATTGCACATGGATGTACCCATATTTGCATACTTGTACACGATATGCACGCATATGAACAAAAATGCAACAAAAAAATCTACCGGGACTCGCCGAGTACGAAAGCATCATGCACAAATAAATAATTTGAGTAATATTTTGTAATAAAAATTGCGGGACGACTTACGTGTCGCTTACGTGTCGCTTACGTGGCACATTTCAGATGACGTGGCAATAACTTTTAGACGACGAAAATTGTGTCAAAATGAAGGTTTTTAGACGACGATCGAGATTCATTTATTCCCAATAGTCTGTTCATACTATTCCGATTTGGGAGGACGCACCTGTCAACTTCCTTGGTTTTAGGCAAACCCTTCTTGTTCAGGATCACCCTTCCATCTTTATCCAACTGCTCATTAATGAAGAAAGTCCGGAAATAACTATGTAAGGTGCTCTTGTTGCGATCACTCCTCGCAGAGAGTGCGATGAAAGCCATCACCGATGGTCACGTAGGAAAAGCTTCGGCAAACCGGGTTCGGCCCGACCATGAGCAACGACTCGTACTCCGTGAACTTTCGACCCAGCCATACTGTGGGATCTGTGTACGCTCCAAAAAATGGCTCGTCAATGTGTTCGGGTTTTCCATGACGCCAGCCGCCCCATTCTGAAATCGCCTGAAATTAGGGGGTGGGACTATACGATCCCCCTCTGATTCCGGTTTTTATTGCCGACATAATACAGATGCCACTCGCCACGTGAATAATTCCAATCGATCCGCAACCCAAACAATATCTTAGGAGCGGTGCACAAGTGGATGCTATTATCGTATCTGGGTTGTAATCGAAGATAATATTCCCTATATATTCTCCCACCGGTCCGTATCAGATATGTCATGTTCTCTTAGGTAATTCCGAGTTTAAACCAAAAAAAAAAAAGAGATTTAAATGAGACCGTCAAAGTTAATCGATCTTTCATCTTAGCGTCTCAAACGTTCGACACGCCGTTACTTTCCCGTTTATACGAACTCACGATCGCTTTCTGTCGCATGTTCCAAAATAATTCACAGCTGCAGGCCTGCAGCAGACGAAATGGGTAGCTGGCCTATTAGTTCTTTCGTTCGTCGTAGAATACTATAAAAATCTCACAGCATTTATTGATAATAGCCTGCAGTTTAGGAAATAACTATGACGCGTCGCCCTAGACGCCGGGTAGAAGTGTGTGAAGCTGAGGCGAAGGATGCCCGACGGCCGCCTATTGATGCGTGGCCAGTGAACTCCATAGATCTGCGCGAACCACACTTTGCTGGACAAGGCCAACGCCGACATATAGCTGGCTACATCATTCGTGAGGTCAGCCTTGGCGACTTCATTATGATCGAGCCCGGTTTTGGTGCGGCCCCCTTCTGGGTTTGTCGAGTTGAAGGAATCCGCTTGAGAGCGGGTCACGTGATTCAGCTCCTCGTTCGTTTTTTGGAGTCTCCGCAAACCCTCGGAGAGAGATTCAAAATCTCCGAGGCAGCTGGTAAAGAATTTTTGAGTCGCCTATTAACACGTGCGCCCGTTTTGAGGAAATGGGGTGGTAAGGAGTTCAACGTCAACAAGCAGTGGAACGGCGAATGCCTGCCGAACGAACTTTACCTGACCGACGAGGTAGTGGAGATTACTGAGAAGCACTTCATGGGCAAAGCCGCAGTCCTTAGCCAAGCCAGCTTTTTCTCAATGTACCCATGGGAGGGTTGGGTTCCTACCAACACATGGTTCTGCCGTCGAAAAATATTTTTTGGAGATTTTCAAGGCAGACCTGTGATTAGAAATACTAACCCAAGGTGGACGACACCACCCATAGCGCCCCCTACGAACGCAATCGAGGTTGAAAAGGTGCGTGATTAACTCTGCGCGTTCGATCCACGTGCGCTCCCACTTTTTGGACTGAATGGATTTACTCTTCCCTACTCTTCCCTACTCACCTGCCCTTGTTCTCGCGCGGCGGCGGTGCCGTGAGCTCGAAGCTTCCTTGCGGGCGGTGCGCTCCGTGCTCCGTGCACGCCCAACGTGTAATGAGATGTCTCCCAGAAAGTCTACATCGGCGCGTCTTAACTTTGATGCTGCTAATTTCCCTCATGCACTCCGGGGATGAGGCGGCATGTCCGGGAGAGCAGGCTGATGCACGTCGCCAGCTGGCATGAGGGCATATACGCGCACATGCGTACACAAAGCCCGCAGAGAAAATGCCACCAGCCGTACATCGATTGCGTGAGGCAGGCTCCACATAGTCCAGGCCGGCCTGGGCTTTCATAATTGTTGTCACCCGTCTCGCCTCATTCCAACCGCACTCGCATCGACACTGGTGGATGCCATCCCGTGCGTAAGAGGGACATGCAACTGGAATCCACTCTTTGCAGCTGTGCGCCCCGATTATGCTTATAATTCAAAAGAGTCAGCTGAGGAGAAAGGCTCCGCTTAAACTCCGTTCGTTCCCCTTAATAGGATCACCCTGTCCGAAAAAAAATGTAAACGCTGCTATGTTCCTGCGCACGAATAGGGTAAGCATTCAGAAATGTCACAGCAGCAGCGAATTAATGCGACTTCCGCACGGAAGCGTTCACAACGAAGTGGCGTTCGTGGTGGCGATGCAAGCACACAATACAACGCTCTCTGAAAATGTGTATTAAATAGCAACTTATTAGACTCGCTCGCAAATTCGGAGGGAGACTAGTTGACGCGAACGCGCACCAAAACGTTAGACAAACGTTGCAGGCGAGAGGATTATATGCGTAGACTCTGTGACTTTCTCACTCTTGCGACTGAAGACTTCCGAGCGTAGGAGAATAGTGTTGCCACAAACGAAGTGCAAATAGGTCAGAGATATGAGGCGACTAAATATATATATGTAGAGGTCCAGGTTGAGTTGAAGCGTTCCCGCGGTTATCGAAAGCTGAAAAGCTTTTTTTTGGTCTCCACCAGGGTCAATATACCTACGCTTGACTGAAGCCGCGTTCAGATACAGTGTATTACAACTGACAGCGACAACGCTGACGCAGCCCGCGGCACATATTAGCAAGCAGCCCGCGGTACATATTAGCAAGCAGGCACCACAGCATACTCCAAACAACCAACACACACGCATGCAACTCGTTATATGCAGCGCGGAACGCTCTTTCGTATATGCGGCAAAGCGCGACTCAAACTGATAACACACGCTTTCACTGAAATTCCAGTTCAACCGCGCGAGCAGGGCTTGCAGATTTACATCAAGATATATTGTAATGAGAAGTTTATTCGCTGCCATACGGACGTAAGGCGAGTTCTTTTTTTCGCAGAGGGAGTTTCGCAGAGTGAGTTTCGCAGAGTGCAACCTGCACTTTGATTCGAATGGACTCCCGATGAGATGAAGCATTGATCGATCGATAGAATGAACGATGCCGATTTGAATTAATAATGACTCTCGGTAACAAGGATTAAAATTCTGATAAATTGCATTATTTTCTTCGATGTCATGATAAATATCAGAGATCAGATTCGATAAGCGAATAAAATACCGCCGCGTTTTTGCCAACGTAACATTCTATCATTATCGGATACGCTTTGAACTTGTTATAAATTTATGAACTCCATGTCTGATCAGTTTCGATTGGTCAGTTTTCTGAGCGACTCGTATGCGATTCGCCTTCTCTCTCGAAAATCTTAAGATGCTCTTTCACGAACGTTCAGGCTCTGAATTTTAACGTCTCGCCACGATCACGTCACAGATCGTCACGGTAGGTGCGATTGAATGTGACACAGTACACCCCTTCGCCCGAGCAACGCTCGCGGGGGACGTTCGGCGTCATGCTAAAGCCTGCGCGTATTTACCTCGGCGTGTCTTGGGAATACTTCGAACCTTGCGGTTCCAGCTGTGCATCCACAAGAAATAACGTTGTTATTAGTGCTCTAAAGGGTACCCTAAGATACCCTTTATGCATTTTGTGTACCTTAACGGTATACTAAATCTCGGGATCGGGCTCGGGCGAAGGTGGATCCGGGCGAGAGGCTTGTGCACGAAGAGTCGCAAAATGTTCACCTTGACGTTTATTGTTCATTGCACAAATAGAAGCCTCCACCCAATTACGGGCAGGAGACCCTGGTGCAGTCAGCAGCAGCAGCACAGAGTACAACAATTCATTGGCAGCAGGCAGAACAGGAGCATCAGCAGCAGTCAGCTCAAACAGGGGTGCAAATGCCTGCGACTGCAGCGTGAAAAGTTGCTGCAGCTCGGAGATCAGCTGTGCGAAAATATCCGAAGCCGATGTCTCGTTGCCATAAAACTTTGTGGTTTTGTCACCCAAAACCTTTGTTGCTGCAGTTTTGGCGCACTGCACGTCAAAAGCATCCTTGCGCAATCGCTGCACCAGCGTTGCAGCCGCAGCTGACGCTTCAGACGTAGCTAAATGCGGCGTCGTGGGGGTAGCCGAGTTCAACGCCCCAATATCATCAAAAATAGTAGCTAACTTGCGAGCTCTAGCGCGAGTACGTGGTCTTTGCGGTGTGTCCATAATAACAATGACGTTGAGATGGGTAGCGTGGGCTAACGTGGCGACAGTAGGTAAGCCATATTCCGTGGCGGCCGATCCCTGCAGAAGTCTCAGCAATAAAAACAAGATCAAACAGGCCGTGAGCCGATTGGCTAAAAGTGGGAGCGACCCACAATACGCGGAGTGTCCTTTCCATCGGCCAAGTGAAACGTAAAAGGAAGCCAGCATCAGCGACGATACTTCTGTCGAAACATGCAGCATACTGATCTCCACCTCAAAAGGAGGCCATACCGCGAAAAGGCTGGCTACTGCCTAAGGGGGCGCCCACCCCATCTCTGTGTCAAAACTTAGCCAAACATGGCAACAGCTAGGCGCTGTGCCATCAGGACTACCGGGAAAGTGGTGTAGCCTATATCCTGCGGGAGATAGGTCTCCGCTCGGATAAACGGTCAGGCTAAGCTCCATAAACAGTCCGGCCGAGTGTTTTTATCATGCATCTCGGAAACCCGGATAATACGAAATGATGACACTGACTGTACAGTACGTCTGTACAGTCACCCTAGCTACTAGCGGGGTCATAGTTCCGATCAGTGACAGGGTCAGGCTAGGGGCTATCAGAGCCCATGATAATAACCCTGAACCGAAAGTCCAGCATTTACTGCAAATACCAGGGAATCAAGTTGTACAGTAGTATACCGAATTTCACCATAGGAATTACAGGAATTTCAGAATTTGTATGCTACTGAATTTCACTATACAGTCTTCCCACCATTGAATTTATACCAAAATTATTTCACTTTTTTCCACCACCGATTTCATATGTAAGTTTCCATGTATGTATGTATGTATGTATGTATGTATGTATGTATGTATAATTTCTGTTGCAGCCCATACAGGCGTTTTTTATGATGGTGTCACCAACTTTCATTCTGGGAGCTTTGCGGGCTTCGCAATGTAAATGGAATGCTAAAAGAATAGTGTGACTGACGCTGATCCCGCTTCCCACAGATTGTATAATTCCTGTTGCAGCTCATACATGCGTCTTTGATGACAGTGTCGCTAACATTCATTCTGGGAGCTTTGCGGGCTTCACAATAATAGAATAGTGTGACAGACGCCGTCTTGCGTCACGCCGAAGATTCCATATTGGGGAAAAATCTTTAGATTGTCCCCCTCTTTGAAAAATCCGGTTTTTTATGTCACGCTTTTGTGTATAAATTTTTAGAGAGTCCATTTCGCCGAAAACCAGCTATTCCAAAACGAACACTGCTTTGCGTCACGCTTTTCGAATGTTCGCTTTTCGAATGTTCGCTTTTCGATGTGCGCGTTACAGTCACACAATTTAACCCCTGTTACGCACTTTAGCGTCGTAGATGAAAACTGCGAAACGATTTGTGAGTCGTGGATAAGTATGTGTCGCACGCGGCAGTATATAATTTGATATTTAGAATATTCAATATTCAATTTTATTGCCTAGCACTTAGCTTTTTCTCTAGATGCCACCCTGCTGAAAAGTGGGATGAGCCCCTTTGTGGGCGCGCTATACGAGCAGAGGGAGTAGCCCCTGGTGTTTTCACTAGCCTGCTTTGCAGGGATACCGCACTCTCGGGACTTTGTCCCCTTTGCTAGCGTAAATGTTTTATTATTATTATTATTATTCAATACAAAGCCTCTTTATATTTATTTGGTCAATATTTAATTTTATTTTAATTTTATTGGAAATGACAGTGTCACGACTGTCGAGTATAAATATAACTCAGCACTGTAGTATTATTTTAAATATGACTTATTTATATTTTAAAATAAGATGAATACTTTATTGACGGTATAAATATTTGGATGTGGTCGACTGGACATTGACACATAAGACGTTAGACGTATGACATGACACGAGACGCAGTCTTAAAGCGTAAGTTTGTCACCCTCTTTGAAAAATCTGTTTTTTTTATGTCACACTTTTGTGTATAAATATTTGGGGAGAAATCTTTAGATAGTCGCCCTCTTTGCTGTCATCGTGTAGACGTTGTCATCGTGTAGACGCTTTTTGATCGTTGTCATCATGCATGGCGCTTTTGTCCCGCTGTCATCATGCATGACGCTTTTCGATAATCATCGTCAGCGTCATGCGTCGTTGTTTGATCTGTCACGCTTATTATAATAAATTTAAAATGAATAATTTATAATATAGGGGGTACGTGAACGTACAGGTGGGGAAAACATAGATCTCTTATCCAAGGGAACATATCAATTCCTAGCACACACACTCATTTGGGCCAAATAGAAGAAATATGCGTGCATATGAGCTTAATGTATGGTTGGTAATTGCATGTCATTGTTAACGGGTGGATTTCATCCATCCCCCCTTCCCTCCGCCCTTCGTGTTCCAAAATACACATACTTAACGTGACCCCGTTTATTCGTCTCGGTGTTGGTCTATCCATCTCTATCTTAGGGGGGAGATCTGGGGCTCCCCCCAACTTCTGAATTATATTATATTATTAACAAGGTCATTCATGGGTGACCTTACTCATTTATACCGCACGCTGGGTACGTTTCAATTTTTATTTACAATATAATATAATATGGATACAGCATACAGTGACACACTTCTCTATTCATGATTTGTATTGAATAGCAGCCGGCAGAAATGCTATAAAACGAATGATTAGGCTACTACTCGTATGTCCCGCTCCGCCAACGATCGACCTTTGGTCTTAAAATAGAAAGATAGTGATTACTGTTTTTAACGATGCCGCAATGCATCCATATAACAATGGAAATCTAAGTTGGGGCAGAAGCAAAGGATTTCTATGCCACGTGTATGGATAGCATTCACTGTTTCTGAATTCACGTTATATAAGTCTCGGCCCATTTTGTTGCGCAATATCTATTTGTAAGATCGCTTCCGGCGTAAGGGTTATTGACAGCACACTGTTCAATGGTCACAACGGCATTTTTCACTGTTCACGACAGCGACACTTGAACGACTTGAGCGTAACGTTGCGTGCTTTTTTATATAAATCGAATAATCAATTTATTCCTGTTTATATTTTTCATTATCCACTGATGACCGGAATTATATTGTTGACGCAGTGTGAAGTCATTTGTAAAATATGTGCTGTGTCACGTAGTCACAACGCGCTTCAATTGATATATTATGGATACAACATACGCTGTCGTGTACAGCCTACGATTTGGGCGTCAACTTTTGCACTGTTAAAGGGACTGGATTTCATCCGTCCTTGCAAGCATTTCTGGGATTTGGCAAGAATGAGGACCTAATTTATATATGCAAAATGATTCCAAAACTTTTATTTACAGTACACTCAGGCTTCAATTGATATAATATGGATACAACATACGCTGTCGTGTACAGCCTACGATTTGGGCGTCAAATTTTTGCACTGTTAAAGGGACTGAATTTCATCCATCCTTGCAAGCATTTCTGGGATTTGGCAAGAATGAGGACCTAATTTATATAGGGGGTACGTGAACGTACAGGTGGGGAAAAAATAAATCCCTTATCCAAGTGCACTCCTCCGCCACATCGGTGTCGTCTTCGCCAAACACCTTGTAGTTGGCACGCCATGTCGCGGGCGCACCAAACTCCAAGGTGAAGTCTGCAGGGAGCCTCTGCACCATCGGCTGTAGAAATGCAGGCGACATGATCCTGAGAGAAACTTGCGCAATATTGCGGTTATTTTCATATTCTGACGCCTGCTTGACGAACACTGTCCCAGTGCTTATCAAAAGGCGATATGCACCTGAGGCAGAGTGATACGCCATCTGCAAATTTGAAACAGCGAACATTTTCAGCAAATTTCCATTCATCACTTTACAAATTCCAAATGAAATAGAATGAAATGATTAAAAAAGGGTAAGCTTACCAGTGAGGTAAAAAGGTCTGTATCCCATGCTACAACGCCAATGGGGACACCGTCATACGAGCTTAGGTAAACCGTGACCATTGGCTTGGGGGTTATACCCTTCTACATCCCCTCGGTGGCATTGGTGGTAATGGTTACTAACACCTCAGATTTCCCTAAGGAGGCAGCGGTTGCCCCATTCGCGACCTTCTCCATTAGGTCCATGCCCGAAATTTGTGTGAAAAGTGATTGAGACATAGCGTGTGGGTTTAAAGAGTAGTGGCGGTGTGGAAGGTGAGGTTGTCAAATGAGTCGAATGAATTAGTGTTGAATTTTAACACTTGTGGCTACATATATATAGGCAATCGTGGCGGTACTACCAGGGAGTTGATTGCGTTCGAATCGCGATGATGGTGGCGATTTTGGCGCCGCATTAATTTTGTTTTTTAAGCATTTTCATTAGAGCGTAGTTTTGGTTGAAGTCGCGATTGGATTACACTTTTAGATGGGATTGGGTAACGCATTTTCCACCAACGGTGTCAATTTAAGGACTATGACACCCCTATTGACTTGATGTTATGAGTGGGCGATGACGTATCATGGTGTATATCAATGAAAAAAAAACACCCTATCCTTAATTTGAAGCCTTTAGAGCACTCTTCATAGAGCACGCTTTCGTCATCTGCAAGCAGAACACCCCATGCACTTTTTACCAAGTCCCCCACTCGATATACCGAGTTTGGTGGACATTGAAGGGTCGAGAGACCTCGCCAAAGTCCCCAATATGGACACCAATACTTCATATGTATCCAATAGTTGACTACCATGGCAGTTATGGATGTTTCCGCGCTCATATTGATCCCATACTGCTAAAAACGAATTCGCCCTTAGGGTGTTAAGATGATGAACCCTAAGCTAGATATACCCGGAACGGTCTCAGAGTCGGAACGGTCTCGGACCTAGCTACCTGTGACACCTCGGTGTGTCACACGCAACACGAACAATCAGCAATCACTAGTCCAATGTTGGCTACCTAGGAATCTGTCATAGGGGCCTGCACCGAGACTCCCTCGTCTATATTGGTTCGATTTTCGGTATCGATACAATCCGATATCCGGAAAACGGTATCGATAATCGGCATAATCGATCAATAATCGATTATTTGGGCATTTATATGAAATTCGTTATAAATTAAATATGGAACACCGAAACCGGCACAATCGATAGTTTGATATGGCAGTCCGATAATCGGCGATAAATACGATATATCGATAGTATCGGTTATCGGAAATATCGATATAGAACCTTGGTCGGGGCTGCCTATACAGATCTCAACACAATATACCACGACACCGCCATTAACACCTTAAGGGCGAATTGCCATACTGCTCATACTGATCATGTTTTCCAGGAACTTACTTTCACGTTTTCGGCAATAACTGAAGTTCAGGACATGCATTTGCCACGATTCTTCGCATAGTTACCTTATATTGCGGAACTAGGTGGATGATATGGCACTTCATTGTCACTCGCACCGTATGTGCACACATGAATATATGTGACCCACCATCACCATACTTAAAGAAATTCTGTTGAACAGCTGCTGGGGCATTTTTGGGCATGCGCCATGAACATGACACCACTATCGCCTTGATGTTATGAGTGGGCGATGACGTATCATCATGGTGTATACTAATGGGGGAAAATGCCATATCCTTGTTTTGAAGCCTTTAGAGCACTCTCCATAGAGCACGCTTTTGTCACCTGGCAGCATAACACGCACCCCTGCACTTTCCACAAAGTCCCCCACTCGATAAACCAAGTTTGGTGGGCATTGAAGGGTTGAGGGACCTCGCCCAAGGCCCCAATATGGACACTAATACTTCATAAATATCCAATAGTTGACTACCCTGGCATTTATGGATGTTTCCGCCCTCATACTGATCCCATACTGCTAAAAACGAATTCGCCCTTACGGTGTTAAAAGGGACTGAATTTTCCCCCGATTTTTCAAAAGAGGGGGAATCTTCGATTTCATCTCCGATTTTTTCCCCAATGAAGCCTCTTTAAATATTTGGATGTGGTCGCCAAGGACACATCAGACATGAGAATTGAGACTCGGTGACACGCAAATCTGCGAGAATGAAGGTTGATGCCACTGTCATGAACGTCGACTGTATGGGCTGGGCCCATGGCCGAGCCCCACAAGGCCATGGCCAGGCCGCTTACATTACATTTGGGGGGGGGAGGGGGGGCTTCGCCCTCCCCCCACTGGACTGAAATGTGTTGGGGGGTGTTGGCTGTTGGGTGTGGGGGGGGGGAGTCCCCCGGTCAATGCCATCGCATGCCTTGATCACAATTGGGTGGGGCTTGGGTGCACGAACCACGCAGCCCTACCCGTATAACCGCCGCGTTCTAGTTACCGCACGTCACCGTGTTTATTTAGTCACCCTGTTTATTCACACGTCATCCATCATTTTCTTCTTTGTTCTGACACAGCTTGTATCGACCCCACACCAATAATTCCCCCACTATTCGATGACACACCCCTAACGGCCACCCCCTCCCTCCCCCGCCTTACACCTCAACCACAACACGACCTTCTACCTTCTGCACATGTGGGCCTCTCAGTGTCTAAGAACCATAGACCACCACGATATCTAAGACAAATTTCACATCAAAATTTACAACCAAACATATTATCAAATATGATCGAATATTTAAACAATGAATCACAAACTATCTTGAGATTTGAATAATACAACAAAATTTGATTTGATTTGTTCGTTCACCAATTGCAGATTGACAACATATTACTATGAAATCAGCTTGAGATTTGAAAGATGAAACAGTTTCGTTTCATCTTTGGTTTCAAAGATGAAACATATTTGTTTGACCAATCACATCGATTGATACATGAATAATTGATGAAATCAGAGTTTGCTCAAAGTGATTTCAACCATCAAATTGATATAAAATGCAAATAATTGTTGATACCCTACAAATGTAACATATTTGACAACTGGCATGCTTTGATGACGACATTTGGCGATCATTATGGCCACACACATCGATATCCTTCGATAGCATAAATAGTATACTAAATTTGTGACCGCAGTGCCCCTGTGTATCAACATATAAATTACCAACGACTCTCATTGTTATCATTTCTGAATTCAAAAATATACATCAAAACAACTTTAACTTCAACATGTCTCAATTTTCCAAAACATGGTTTGGCACCCTGAAAAGCAAGTTTGAGAACAATGAAGACCTATCCAATCTTAAATTTCGTGTTTTTGCTGTATGCGAAAGCAAAACACGAAGCTTATCACGTACCAAGGATAAGCAGCCAGTGGTCTCAGTCACTTTTAGGGGTGCCCCTGGCGACGTACTCATGGCCACTGGGTGGAAGCTCATGGCTGGGGCAACCCTGCATGGCATAGCTCCTCTACTGGAACATGTGGAGGTGGGCAAGTTGTACGACATCTACATGTCCTCTGAGACCTTTTACAACTTGAGCTTGGCTTCGCAGTATGAGCTGTCCAGAAACATCGCGGACATCTCTGGCGTTGTCCAGACTCTGGAGGCCATTGTGGAGGTCACCAAGGACCTGCCCCATTCTTTTATCAAAGAATGGGGGCTACCTTCAACCTGGTTCAACAATCGCCAGGTTCTCACTATCGACAGCGATAGTGAGGACGAAGATTACGTGACCCCTCCTCCCCCACCACCGAAAAGGCGCAAGGGCAAGGGCAAAGCCAAGTCCGCCTTGCCTTTTCCTGATGGCGCAGGTAAATTTTAATTGTCTATTTGTCTGTTGGCTTCAATGTGGCTCTGAACTGAATATTTCTGTTGTATATTTACTAGAAATGTTTCGTTGTTGTGCTTGATTGCGCAGGTGCTTCGTGCGCTGGCGCAAGCGAGGCACCTACTGGTGTTGCAACCATGTATCTTACCATGGTTGCACCACCTGTTGGCGATGTTGGCGATCCCATTCCTGAAGAAGTCCCTGGAGTATTGGCGAGTGGCGGAATGAATGTCGCAACTTGTGGCCAAGCTAGCGCAATCGCCCCTATTGCTGGCGATCAACAGCACGAAGAGGCATGTAGCACGGCTAGGTGGACGGGCTTGCACTATAAATTGCATAATCAATGAAAATGGCATTAAGAAGTCGCAAGAAGTTTCAAGAACATGTTAGAAGTTATAAATCACCCGAATGCAATATTTTGCATTTTCGATAATTATTGTGGCCACAGGGCTGCTATACAAGTCGCAGATGGGCCGCGGAGCAGGATATGCATGTCTCGTGGGCGCGTGAGATATGCAAATGATACGGTGAAGTTATTAGAAGTTGTGAGAAGTATCTAGAAGTTATTACTAGGCATCGAGAAGTGATATTTCACATCGGGACATATTCACGGGGTGCTGGGGAGCTAATTTCGTCTGTAAACTGGCTGCAAAACAGGAAATGCATGTCTCGCGGGCGCGTGAGATATGCAAATGATACGGAGAAGTTATTAGAAGTTGTGAGAAGTATCTAGAAGTTATTACTAGGCATCGAGAAGTGATATTTCACATCGGGTCACATTCACGGGGCGTTGGGGAGCTAATTTCGTCTGTAAACTGACTGCAAAACAGAAAATGCATGTCTCGCGGGCGCGTGAGATATGCAAATGATACGGTGAAGTTATTAGAAGTTGTGAGAAGTATCTAGAAGTTATTACTAGGCATCGAGAAGTGATATTTCACATCGGGTCACATTCGCGGGGCGTTGGGGAGCTAATTTCGTCTGTAAACTGACTGCAAAACAGAAAATGCATGTCTCGTGGGCGCGTGAGATATGCAAATGATACGGTGAAGTTATTAGAAGTTGTGAGAAGTATCTAGAAGTTATTACTAGGCATCGAGAAGTGATATTTCACATCGGGTCACATTCGCGGGGCGTTGTTTCGTCGTGCTAAGCGTGATAACGCGTCCCTCAAATTCGCCACAACACAATTCTTCACTGTCTCCTCGCGCCGGTCACCTAACGACACCAATGCCGCATTGCACTCCTTGTGCACCTTCGAACTCAAGCCCGCCGGAAGGGACTCGATATACGCCCTCACCGCACCCGCAATGCGGTGAGGGCTTCTCCCAAATGCCGTTCGCATCTTCTCGACCCACCAACCCTTATTCCCGCGCGTCAACTCCTCAAAACCGTCACTTACTTGCGGCAATTGACCTCTAGGACGTTCGTAAGTTTCCTCATGCCCACCTTCCAACTCGTCTGACATTTCCACATCGTCACAAACCTCCTCTGAGTGAGCGTGATTAACATCACCTTGTCCTTTTGCTGATGTCCAGGCCTCGCACAACAAATCTATCTTCCCCACCAACGTCTCAAGCGTATCCATATCATCATCTTTCAGGGGCCACACTCCAAGAGGTATAATGCGAGCGGAATCTCCAACCTCTACGAGAAGGGGTAACAAGTCTATAAGAACGGGAGGAATATCCCAATTCGGTCCCGGATTGTAGGCAGCGTCGGAGCCACACAACGCCAAAAAAACGCTCACTGCAAGCAGCGTAATGTGGAGAGTCGTACATAACACCCCAAACACACACCCTCGCGCATCCCTCCCCACCCACGACCTGCAGCGCCGCTGCTCACCCTTTGGCCGCTGATTCGCAACCGCAGATGAAGCAGGATAAGGCACAGCGCCGGGGAGAGCGCCGCACGCGCCACGCGCCTGATTCGGCGCGGAGCGGAGCAGCCTCCCCGCACCCTTTGTCCCTGGGTCCTATGGTCCTTGCGTGCACACTATGCACCTATCTACGGTACGCGCACCCTCGCGCATCCCTCCCCACCCACGACCTGCAGCGCCGCTGCTCACCCTTTGGCCGCTGATTCGCAACCGCAGATGAAGCAGCATAAGGCACAGCGCCGGGGAGAGCGCCGCACGCGCCACGCGCCTGATTCGGCGCGGAGCGGAGCAGCCTCCCCGCACCCTTTGTCCCTGGGTCCTATGGTCCTTGCGTGCACACTATGCACCTATCTACCGTACGCGCACCCTCGCGCATCCCTCCCCACCCACGACCTGCAGCGCCGCTGCTCACCCTTTGGCCGCTGATTCGCAACCGCAGATGAAGCAGCATAAGGCACAGCGCCGGGGAGAGCGCCGCACGCGCCACGCGCCTGATTCGGCGCGGAGCGGAGCAGCCTCCCCGCACCCTTTGTCCCTGGGTCCTATGGTCCTTGCGTGCACACTATGCACCTATCTACGGTACGCGCACCCTCGCGCATCCCTCCCCACCCACGACCTGCAGCGCCGCTGCTCACCCTTTGGCCGCTGATTCGCAACCGCAGGAAGCATGATATGAAACTTACGACAGACGGACTGGTTTGAGCAGAGGCCACAGGCCCACATGCAACGAGGGAGGAAAGAGAAACACAGGAAACATGATTCTATGAAACTTAGGACGGACGGACTGGTTTGAGCAGAGGCCACAGGTCCACATGCATCAAGTCGAGCAGAGGCCGCATACATGAAGCAGGATAAGGCACAGCGCCGGGGAGAGCGCCGCACGCGCCACGCGCCTGATTCGGCGCGGAGCGGAGCAGCCTCCCCGCACCCTTTGTCCCTGGGTCTTATGTTCCTTGCGTGCACCCTATGCACCTTTCTACAAAGAAATAAACAAAGATATATGCCGGGGGAAAAAAACAATCCCACCCATGACTCGCTGTTCACCCCTTGGCCGCTGATTCGCAACCGCAGATGAACAGTCGCCCGACAGGCTGCTGACCAGGCACCCGCGGAGTGGCGGCTGCGTTCACTAGATGAAGGGCGGGCGGGCGGGATCCCGTACGGGAAGGGAGGGGAAGGAAAAGTTCACGGTCTTACCGGGTTTTCCTCGACCACTCCTCCAGCGACCGGGGGAGGCCGCCTCCCTGCACGGTTGCAGCTTCGGAGGCCTGCGCACCAGTTCACGAAAGCATGTTTGAATCCACTGCGGAAACCATGGGATATTCCCACAGCAGTGGCATCCCACAGCGTGCATGCCGGAAAACAGGGGAGTCCGCATACCTGAATGAATACGCACAGCCGGTGACTTTTCCTAAGCACGTGATTCCGCACCAGGGCGCAGTCACCGGCTGTGTGTATCCACATATTCGCTGACCACCTATTTACGCAGAAACTTTCAGGAGCCGTCCGCTCTTTCAGTCGAACAGCGGTTAACTAATTAAGCCACGAACCTATCCAACATGCACATCCACAAGAGACAAGCATGGGGCACGTAACCTTTGGAGCGAGTGCGGCCTGGCCTGCATACCTGAATGAATACGCACAGCCGGTGACTTTTCCTAAGCACGTGATTCCGCACCAGGGCGCAGTCACCGGCTGTGTGTATCCACATATTCGCTGACCACCTATTTACGCAGAAACTTTCAGGAGCCGTCCGCTCTTTGAGTCGAACAGCGGTTAACTAATTAAGCCACGAACCTATCCAACATGCACATCCACAAGAGACAAGCATGGGGCACGTAACCTTTGGAGCGAGTGCGGCCTGGCCTGCCTCGCTGCCAACCGTGGCCGTCCTTGCCCGTTTAGGTGCACCTTGTTCAGCAGCGCTCGTTGCTCCTGTTCGGGTACTCTCCATTCTTAAGTAACAGTACTCGCTTTTAAAAGTAAACTACCTGTTCTGCATACATTGCAACAGAACTGCTTTCTGTCACCCGCGTGATTCAAGAAAAAAGTAAAACTACTTACCAGCCATTTTCTTTCTCGACCTTCTGCTACTTAAATTAAATAAACAAAAAAATAAACTGTTACAGTTTAACTGTTTTTTGAAAACTTCAACTTCAAGAACCTAACTTGGTTTCTTGGCTACCTTACCTCTATCTCTTACCAGCTATGGTGCGCGTGGCCACTAAAATCGGCTACCTTTCGGCTCCCTACTGGTTTAGCCGAGACAGGTATGATACGATCTGTATGTGACGCATCCCACCTATCTACTGAACGATGATGTATACCCCTGCCTGCGTTCATGTGTAGAGAGAATGGCCTCGTGGGGGCAGTGCGCAAAAGTGTGTGTAGAGAGAATGGCCTCGTGGGCAAGTGGCTACTACCCAAATTCATGGTCCTACCACAAGGACCAATGGGCAATTGCGGTTTCGATCACTAAATCGACTATTTGAGGCACAGGCAACATTTGCACATGATATTTATGAGTTAAATGAATTTTATTTATTATAGTGGCGGCCCCCATGAGACTTTAGGTGTGTGGTTGAACGACACGCTTTAGGGGTGTAATTTCACCAAAAGCTTGAAGAAAATGGTGGTCCTACCACAAGGACCACCGTTATTTTGAGTATTAGGAGTCACATGAGGGGCTCACGGTGATGCTCATGGTTATACATCTTGAGTTTATGACCAAATAAGATAACTGAATCGGTTACTTCGCACCCTCATCATCATTTCCGCTCTATTTCAGCATGGCGCATGTTCAACACAATGCAAATTCCGACTTTAGTGAATTTTGGACTTTAGAAATTGGCATTCATCCATTCTAAAGTGTACACGCCAGTCGAAAAATAAGATATTTGGATGATGTTAGACTTTCAGAAATTCGCAATACATATATACTTGAAGATTTGATGTGCCGCACACACCAACCTTGCGATATATGCCCTCTAGCAAGCAATTATGATGGCTGGATGGTCAGCTCGCGTGACCACTGTTTTAGGGGGAAACCAACGAGCCAATATATTAGAGGGGAAGCCAACGAGCCAACGAGCCAATATATGCATTCCAACCGGGCCTACCGCCCAAATATGATTGGGACATATGTATAGGTTCAATTTGATGGTATCCGCGCAGGTGTAGTGTTGATATATGATTGGTAAAAAATTATTGAAGATGAGTCACTAATTTGCCACATTTTGAATGTTTCAAAAAATCTGTTTTGAAAAATTTGAGCGTAGAGGTTTGAAATGCGTTCGCCATGGATATATGGGATGGATATAGGCCAAACCAGCGTTCGAATAAATTAATATAGGACCTATATATACCACCTTTCATTGGTTAGACACCACAAATCACGGGAGATGGCCAATTAAATTATCGGAACAATGGTCCTCGTGGTAGGACCAAATCGTCGATTTGGTCCTACCACAAGGACTGCGGGGCAGTAGCCACAAGGTTTTGAGAGTCCCTCGCACGTCGGTATTACCACGGTATTACCCAGTAAAGTATTACCGGTAATTTTACCGGTATTACCAAGGCCGAAAATCCATTACCCGGTAAAATGCCAGCCTTAGTTCCGCACATACTTAAAGCAAAGATGGTTCTTGTTTGTTTCTTCAAGATGTATCTTGCTTTTGCCATCTTCGAGTTCGACGTACGAACTCTCGATGACAGGTGCCATTCAAGTCTTTCCTTGAATAATGACAGATGATGTGACTTTATCATCTGGCGACATGTACAGTCATAGTCGATCGTACTGACGACTGTCATTATAATATATGACATGACTCGACATGACATGACATGGTATGACATGTCTGACAGGTATGACACGTATGACATGTATGACACATATGTCATCGGTCATGCGTGACCCTGACAGATCTCCCCTCTTGATTGAAAGAGTTGTGACCTCACAACGGGCATACCTTTATATATGTCTATGATGTCTTTGTTGTTGTCGCTTCTTGCTGGTACCAGTCTTCTTACACCGATTTGAGGCGTCCCTCATGGTGTTTTTAGGTTATTGGGGGGAACTGAGTCCACTTTAGTCCCTCACCTTACAGTTCTTAGGATGTAGCCCCCTTTGAAGTTCGTATCGTATTTCAGAGTGACGTTTCAAGGTTCAATGAATTGCGTTTCGTGATGCAGATTGACGCTGGATTACTGATTGATCCACACGTATCGTGCGTCAGAGTGACGATTCAAAGCATCCGAAGTGTACGTTACGGATTATTTGCGCTAGGAGGATGCCTCGGACAGACTGAGACTGCTGTCACCTGGGGGCCCACGGGGAGGGGCCCAGGGGACGGGGACGGGGATACTGTATGATTGGGGCTCTAATGGTGGCACTTGGGCTGGTAACAATGGGAACAGTGGTTCTTGTGATTGGGAATGGTCAGATTCTGGGGCTGGACACTCTTCCTCTGGACCTGGCCCGGGAGACCCTCACAGTGACCACGGCCAGTTCACCAGCTCGGGTATGCCGCCCGATGCCGCTTCACAAATACAGCTATTCCGGTCAACTATAACAGCAGACAGTGAGGGCCGCCGCAGGCGGTCCCGACACCTCACGGCTCTAACCCTGGCAACCATTCTGGCAGTTATCATTCAGTGTCTGTTTCTATACCTCATGGACTTCCAGTCAATATCAGGCGACAGTACAGTGGACAGAGGTGTCGGTGGTGTTGGCTCAGTGGCTTGGCATCAGACAGGCAGTGTCCTCGAGACCACCTCACACCTGGCAGATCTCATGATCACCGTCGGTGGTGCCGTGGTGCACATGTCATGGTGGCTCGGCTTCACTTGGACAGCACACGGCACACCACCACCCGGGCTAGTGTTTACCTGTAGCCCGGTTGTCTCGGCCTATGCACTATCACGGGACGGCGATGGCATTGTAGTGGACTCTGGTGCCACTGGAAATATCACAGGCACCAGGTCCAGGATCTCGGCCTTGGACACCTCCTCCACTATTGGTTTCTCCACGGTGATGACAGGTCCTGTATCCCGAACTGACGGGACCTGCACACTACATCTATACGGTCGTGAGATACTATCAGGGGAGATAGATGAGTACTCTATCCCTGGCTGCCACTTCAAAGAGGGCGCCAGGACCCTTCTATCTACCCGGGTTATGCTCAGACACGGCTTCAGTTCTCCAGACTTTATCAGCATGACCTATACTCACTTGGACTCAGGCAGAACATACCGTATCACAGACAATCAGGTGGATTACCTCTGGGATGAGCCACAGCACCCGCATACTCACCACTTTGGCTCAGCAGCTGTCAGGACCCGCACAGGAGACTCATCAGACTGGCAGTGGAGTAATAGCGAGTATACTAAATGGGCTACTACTCACGGCTCGCCTACAGCTACAGCTAAACTTGGTACTCCGGCTTTTGATGTATCTATGTATGGAGACTCTCTGCCTGTTGGCGAGGGTAACAATCATCCGGCTCTTAGAGCATGGTAATATATGTACCATGTTTGTCAATATTGGAGAGACTGTGTCTTCTTTAAAATCCTCATGACTATATGCATAATGGTGCTATACTGATGTCAACACCTTCTCTCTGAATGATTTATCGATTTCAGATGTGATGTCGTGGCATAAAATATGTCCACGTCATTGGCACGAGTCATGTTGTGTCCATGCATACACGATCTTAGCGCAGGTCACAATACAGTGCCCGAGCATACGCGATTTTAGTGTAGGTCACATTGTGCCTCTATTTATTACATATGAGAATATCTGTTACTCATCTTTGTGAGTCTAGACAGCATTGTGCTGATTGCAATGCTTTCTCTGGTGACTTATATATCACAGATTATACCAAATGTGGTGATCAGTCCAGTGCAATATTTTGTCACCGGAATGTACAGGGATTGTAAATGATTGCAATCCAGCCGGAGGAACAATCTCAACAGCTTATTCTGTACTAATGAATTCATCGGAGTTATACTCATTTCGACGATTCGAAACCCATGTCATTTGTAGTAATGACAACTCACATGGATATATAGCAACATATTATGAACAATTCACTTGCATCTTAGGACAAAGGAGTTACGCTTGGAAGGTCTTGCATGGTGGTCACCAACAGTTATCAGCTGTTATTCGGGTGCCATATTCTGCCTTCAGCACTGGGACTATATCAACCAGTCTTACAGCGATGCACTTGTCCTTCCCACTCTTATGTACGGCTATAGTGCCAAAGTGTATCAGGTGGGATATATATATATATATATATACATTATATAACTATCATCTTCTGATCCAGGAAATGCAATTAAGCATGGTATCAGGTTATATGTTATGTATATAGTTCAGCATTCCAAACTTACTCGAGAATGTAAATGCTGAGCAAAAGTCAACTTATAGTCATTGGAATATAGTTTCCCATCCGAGTTTACACTTTATTAGTGATGGTGGATTTAACGTTGTACAGATTTCAACGTTACTCTTGGATGCAGTGATTTTATCAAAAGCAATCCATCAGAAATCACCAGAATGGAATATAAAATGGATATGTGTGTAATCCTATCCACCTTCTTCCCCCCTTGAGGAAGTGTGAACACATAGGCAGTCAGTTGCTTATATATAGCTTACAGCTTATAGCTTATAGCTTGCAATCCTTGTAGGAAGCAGCTTATACAGTTTTAGGGTTGTTGCCCAACAGTTCTTGGGTTGTTGCCCGATATATTATCATGTCTGTGTCGAATACAACATGATATGTTAATGCCAAACACGAAGTTTTATCGAATATATAGTGGCATTTTAGGGCATGTTAGGTTACAGTGGCCCATATACCCAATAATGTGATTAGGGTGTTACATGGTATCAGTAACCCTAAAATAGGCAAAAATAAAGCAGTATAAATATTTTGCAAACGTTTTCAAGCAAAACTGCATTTAATACCAAACTGAATGTTACGTGGTTTTCAGAAGGTATGTTACACCCCTGACACACACATTCATTTTAGGGTGTTACAAGGTGTTACACGTGTTGTGTAAATCAGGGATTGTTATTCGATAGCTAAATATTCATTTTAGCAAAAAAAAATCAATCCCAAATTTTCAAAAGATTACACGTAGAACATTTTGACCGATTTAGTGTTACAGCCAATATGTATACCCCCACCCGCATGGTAGATGATAAGTATTGTAATGCTCATGCAATACCTTTGGATGCGGCACATGATATATAATCGATATCCAATATATGCATACTTTATGCAATCGAGTATGCATATATGCACATGTTCGATATCGATTACGATACATCATGCATGCACGGCATGGTAGATTATTATGAAAAATTCTTCGCGAATGCTCGACTCCTGCGATTACATTACAGTTCTTGCATCATTAAATTCCTCATTTTAAATTCTGAGGACCGCGAGGCATCGCGAGGGCACGCGCGAGGAGTTCTTGGAACTGTGGCCGCAAAAATTTCCGGACAGAAATCGAGGAGTGAGGAGCATCGGGGTTTGCATCTTCTCACGGATGTTCCCGAAATTCGGAGTGACACGTCGGAAAAACCAAGTTCCACGTCAGATAGCCGACCGAAACGAACTGGCGATTCATTCATAGTTGCTACCGAAAGGACTACAGTAGCCCTTGTTTGACCTTGAGTATTTGAACCATGTACGTGATATTAAGCACGCATATGGTTTGTATGTTATTCCCAAGACTGTTAGTAACCCGGGGGTACCGACAATCTTGGGATCAAGGGAGGACATCTCGACATTTTGAGATGCCCGCGAGCTTGCCGCTTTGCGCAAAGTTCCAACTTCACAAGTTAAACTGATTTTCGAATGATTTCTGCTTGTATCTTTTGATTGGAATTGAGTGAACTAAAAAGAGGGACAGAATAGTGATGACGAGACTCTTGCGCATCCGTTGCGCCCATCCGATATACCACCGCCCTTGCGGGGGTTTAGCGGATGCTCGATTAAGCGCTCCAAGGTGTGAGGTCACGGCAAGACTCTCGTTTTCAAGGATGCTCACGCAATTAGGTCGTAGAACACCCATGAAAACAAGTTGAAGTATCAGAATATTGCTAAAGCAGTATTCTGACCCTTTCGTCAACATCAACGGCAAGATGAAAACGTTTATTTTGTCCAAGCTCTGCTTGAAAACGTTCACCGAGCTCGGTTTGAAATTCTGAACTCGGCAGATATGACTCCACGTGGCTCAAATTTATTCGCTTGCCCAGCGCGAGGACTCCACAAAACGAGGAGAAAAGTTTGAGACACCTCTGGAGGTGGCTGAAAATTTGTTCCTCGTTCCTTGTTCTGAAGATCGGTATAAATGATATATAAATGATATAAAGTCGCTTTTGAGGATTTAGGAATAAAGATGCAAAGTTCGCGCGCGGGCAGAATCCTCGTCCAGAATGGCATTCTGGACGAGGAAATTAATGATGCAAGAACTGTATTGCAGGCCCTTGTGGATGCATGGCCAACATGCATACATCATCGATCATCGCATGCAAACGCATGCAAGCATGCAAGCTGATGCACGAATGGCACTATCGATGATGGAACGTGATGACAGCATAATGCATGTGCATTACTCGTGATATTTCATAAGGTCAATATATGCGTATTCAATGTTTAATTATACATAACGATGCCTGTGACACAATCGAAAGTCAGCGATCGCCACAGCTGCTTGATTTTCTGATCGAAATGACGATATGTTCTCATCTTCACCATTATTCAAGTTATAAAGTATATATGAAGGAACCTCTGCTCTTTATGTTCTAGGACCAAAGCAAATTACTTACTTACTTACTTACTTACTTGCTTAAACAACCAAACCGCGAATGATAGAGCGGGATGATGACATTATTAGCGTCGGTCATGGTCGGTCATGGCTTAGCGTTCACTGTTTATTCTTTCACTGTTTATTCTTTCATCTTTGTAAAATATAAGCGAATGATGGGATAATCGAACGATCAGATTTCAGATGGCCTACAGATACAGGCCTAGCGCAAGGGGTATAAACTAGTTTGTACCCCTTGGCCTAGCGGAGATCTCAAAATTGAGATCGACCAAGCCTAGTATCGGATATGATTTTGCGATCGCAAATGATGAGCGATTTTATATGGATATGCATATGGGCCGAAGCGTTCATCGTGACTCAGTCGAGCCCTTTTGATCCGGGCTCCCACTCCTGTTCCTGTTCTTGTTATTTTGCCACATCGGACTGGCACCTGACGCTCGCCCATGCTCGCGGCGTGCGCACATTAGCGTGGATCAAAAATCGTCTCGCATCCTATTGGATCGTGAAATATTCCACCTGGTGCAGCGTCGATCGGGAATATGTCTGTACGATCCAATGTCAGGGTTATGACCGATGACATATGTGTCATACATGTCATACGTGTCATACCTGTCATACATGTCATACCATGTCATGTCATGTCATATATTATTATGACAGTCGGTCATGTCATATATTATTATGACAGTCGACAGTATGGTCGATCATGACTGTACAGGTCGAGTCGCGTCATACATTTATGACAGTCGTCAGTACGGTCGACGATGACTGTACATGTCGCCAGATGATTATGTCATATCATCAGGCATCCCTGTCATCGAGAGTTCGTATGATTGAACTCGAATATGGCAAAGCAAAGATACATCTTGGAAACAAACCAAGAACCATCTTTAGCTTTCAGCATGCGCAGAACTCGCATGTGCAGCATGAACGAACTAGTCGTATCAGTGGTATTCTGAAAGTCGTCAAGGCACGATACTCGAGAACCCAAGTGGGTGCAGTGATAGACATAGCATATTTAATATTGTTCGCAGGTTTGCAGGAGGGCGCACATACGACAGCGTTCGCATAAATTGAATATCTGCAGCCCGAATAATATACGTTCGCATATCGACAGCACAGAAATTGCGCGAGAAGATTTTCCGCAGCGTACTCGCAGAAACAGCTGATCGCACATATACGCGATAAGGTGTGCATATGGCATATATCGGCGCAGCAATGAAATGTACACGATAAATGGTTCGCGGATATATGTATGTTCGCAGATGCGATAAATCATCAGCAAAATCGTTTCCGCGCGGAAAATCATCAGCGCAGTATCGCAATTTTCATGATTGCGCTGAATTGCTTTTTGTACGGCTTCATATATGTTGATGCGCGATGGTCGCATACTGCGCGATGGTCACATATTTTGCAGAAGTTGATCGCAGCATGCGCGCGCTTGCAAGAATCACGTTCGAAAATTGTCTAGAATAATATATGACATAGTGGTCATCGACAGAATTTTGATTTGTACACATGTCAGCGCTCGTATCATATGCTGATGAATGGCGACGACAATTCATACTTTTCATCAGCAGCGCGCTCGCATTTGTATACAACGTACATCAGCGATTTTGCAAATCATCTCTACGCACTGTTTACAATCACTGCGTGCAATGATTTATGGCCTGTCAGCATAATATATACCTTTCATGATTTCATAAAATGCGAGGAATGCTCGATTTTAGCACGTACAGTTTTAATGTGTCTACATGCAGAGAGAAGCACACATGTGTACGCGCGATAAAATCATATGCAGAATGATTATATATATGCAGGAATGCTAAGAGCACATGATCGCTATGCTGTGGATACATACTGCTGTGAATGCCTTATTATCATACTGCAGCAGATTCCAATGTTCTGATGACCACACAAATACTTTTGATCATCAGCATTATACTTATCAGCAGCACAATGATCTGTGCACAATATGTGTGTGCAGATTAGCACACACACACATACACTCATTTCACTTACAGCAATCATTAATACACAGTGCATATACTTCTATATCATGCACACATCTTATGCTGAATGATTGCAATGTTGTAAATGGTACATACTTTATTATACTGTACAGCTTGATCACGATAACAGCTGTAGTACATAGAGCATAAGCATATTGCAGTGAATGCTAGTCTATATTCGAATCCATGTTGCAAAGGGTGCCTGACAGTAATCACAACACCATAATTAGTTTGTCGTGCCCTGGTGGAGCCGAGATGCTCTCCAGGTAACATGTACATTCTATGGTGGATTACTTGAAGGAATGCTCACCTGAGCTTCATGTAAAATCTATCAGTAACTCATTTCGTAATGAGATTATCATGGAATTACAACAATCCCTAAACTATATATATCATGTTAGATGTAATCAGTACGTGGTATGCTGACAATCTGCATGATAGGTTGTTAGGATATTGTGATATCCATAAAGATCTTGCAAAGTGTGTGCAAGTAAAAACACACACACACTAGTACTAATCAGCACAATACACTGCACAAACACTAGCATTCATTATACATGTTGACAATACACTGACTCCAAGTGTAATGATCAAGTATTGTATCAATACATAATACATAGATACCATCCAGCAAACACATGTGCGTGCTGGATGTCAGTGATGGCGATAGTCATGGTAACAGGATAAAACAACATGCTGTAGGGCTGGATGGAGAATATCTCCAGACCCGAAGGCAGTATCAGTGTTCAATATGCAGCTGGTAACTGCTGAACACTGTCCATGCCATTTTCACTATCGCTGGAGCAACATCAATATCTACATTGCATTCTGACAGTTGATACAGATGATCACTTCACATGCATGTACCAACTCAGATCAGCAACCATACATGAATTGACAAAAGGTGGTTGTGGACGTACACACACACAAACATTGTGTTGTGTAAAAACTGCTTAGATTACATCTAGCAGTGTCCAGATGTATTTGAACACAGAGATATCACTTGATATACTCGTTGTATACATCCAAATATATCTTAGGATCTGACACAACTGTGAATTCATTTACAGTTGATTTATCTTAAATATCACCAGAGAGTGCATTTGCCTCCATGAGTCTCAATCAGAAAAACCCACATTACATGTTCACTATACATGTTGATTTTTTGAAATATTCACTGTTGTGCCATGAAAAATATCATGTGCAAAAGTGAAGAATGTTGCAATATTTCTGTAGCTTGCAACACACACACACACTGAGATATGATATATATATATTATCCGAAACATGGCTGAAAAAGGCTGTAAAATCGGTGAAAAATGCTGGCGATAAATTTCAAAACTGAAATTTCGACCTCATTTTATTTCAAAAAATATTTTAATACCTATTGAGGTATGTGAAAATCACAACAACCATGGTCATATCTCGTGTAACACCCTAGATATTAGGTGTGTAATATATAGGGGTGAACATATTGGCTGTAACGAAAAATCGGTCAAAATACAATACGTGTAATCTTTTGCAAATTCGGGATTGATTTTTTTTGCTATAATGGATATTTATCTATCAAATAACAATCCCTGAAAGACATAACACGTGTAACACCCTGTAACACCCTAATATTTGAATGTGTGTGTCAGGGGTGTAACATACCCTCTGAAAATCACTTAACATTCACTTAGGTATTGAATGCAGTTTTGCTTAAAAATCTTTGCAAAAATGTTATACTGCTTATTTTTTTACCTGTATTAGGGTTACTGATATCAAGTAACACCCTAAACACTGTATTGAGTAACAGGGTCACTGTAACTATATATGCTCTAAAATGCCAGTTTTATTTCGTAAAACTTCGTTTTTTTTGGCATTATTATATCATGCTAAATCATCATAGACATGATAACACTATGGGCAACAACCCTAAAACTGTAGGGCAACAACCCAAAAACTGCAGGGCTACAACCCAAGGACTGTAGGGCTGCAACCCTAAAACTGTATGAGCTGCTTTCTATAAGGACTGCATGCTATAAGCTATAAGCTATAAAGTATATAAACAACTGACTGCCTATGTATTCACACTTCCTCAAGGGGGGAAGAAGGTGGATAGGATTCACACATATCCATTTCATATTCCGATCTGGTGATTTCTGATGGATTGCTTTTGATAAAATCACTGCATCCACAAATAACGTTGAAATCTGTACAACGTTGAATCCACCATCACTAATAAAGTGTAAACTCGGATGGGAAACTATATTCCAATGACTATAAGTTGACTCTTGCTCAGCATTTACATTCTCGAGTAAGTTTGGAATGCTGAACTATATACATAACATATAACCTGATACCATGCTTAATTGCATTTCCTGGATCAGAAGATGATAGTTATATAATGTATATATATATATATCCCACCTGATGCACTTTGGCACTATAGCCGTACATAAGATAAGAGTGGGAAGGACAAGTGCATCGCTGTAAGACTGGTTGATATAGTCCCAGTGTTGAAGGCAGAATTTGGCACCCGAATAACAGCTGATAACTGTTGGTGACCACCATGCAAAACCTTCCAAGCGTAACTCCTTTGTCCTGAGATGCAAGTGAATTGTTCATAAATGTTGACATCACATAAAAACATTCTGATAAAAACCCTATATATCCATGTGAGTTGTCATTACTACAAATGACATGGGTTTTGAATCGTCGAATGAGTATAACTCCAATGAATTCATTAGTACAGAATAGTTGTAGAGATTATTCCTCCGGCTGGATTGCAATCATTCACAATCCCTGTACATTCCGGTGACAAAATATTGCACTGGACTGATCACCACATTGGTATAATCTGTGATATATAAGTCACCAGAGAAAGCATTGCAATCAGCACAATGCTGTCTAGACTCACAAAGATGAGTAACAGATATTCTCAGATGTAATAAATGGAGGCACAATGTGACCTACGCTAAAATCGCGTATGCTCGGGCACTGTATTGTGACCTGCGCTAAGATCGTGTATGCATGGACACAACATGACTCGTGCCAATGACGTGGACATATATTTTTGCCACGACATCACATCTGAAATCAATAAATCACTCAGAGTAAAGGTGTTGACATCATTATAGCACCATTATACATATAGTCATGAGGATTTTAAAGAAGACATAGTCTCTCCGATATTGACAAACATGGTACATATATATATATCCATGCTCTCTGATCATATATTGATATCCCACAGCATACGATGATGGTAATAGCAAGCCACTTCGCCGTTGGAGGGTAGTGTTGTATATACACAACACATGCTTGGGTACTATATGACCCACGCTAATGACGTGGATTCGGGCTGCATCCCAATAACTGCAATGCACCTTCGGTGCAAGGGGCTGCAACCCGAAAACTGCTATCCAGCTTCATAGAAAGCTTCCACGTCATCACAAAGAGGTCGG
>LGRX02027539.1:0-16388 GCA_001247695.2 Cymbomonas tetramitiformis | reverse complement strand
ATATATATCCCACCTGATGCACTTTGGCACTATAGCCGTACATAAGAGTGGAAAGGACAAGTGTATCGCTGTAAGACTGGTTGATATAGTCCCAGTGTTGAAGGCAGAATTTGGCACCCGAATAACAGCTGATAACTGTTGGTGACCACCATGCAAAACCTTCCAAGCGTAACTCTTTTGTCCTGAGATGCAAGTGAATTGTTCATAAATGTTGACATCACATAAAAGCATTCTGATAAAAACCCTATATATCCATGTGAGTTGTCATTGCTACAAATGACATGGGTTTTGAATCGTCGAATGAGTATAACTCCAATGAATTCATTAGTACAGAATAGCTGTAGAGATTATTCCTCCGGCTGGATTGCAATCATTCACAATCCCTGTACATTCCGGTGACAAAATATTGCACTGGATTGATCACCACATTGGTATAATCTGTGATATATAAGTCACCAGAGAAAGCATTGCAATCAGCACAATGCTGTCTAGACTCACAAAGATGAGTAACAGATATTCTCAGATGTAATAAATGGAGGCACAATGTGACCTACGCTAAAATCGCGTATGCTCGGGCACTGTATTGTGACCTGCGCTAAGATCGTGTATGCATGGACACAACATGACTCGTGCCAATGACGTGGACATATATTTTTGCCACGACATCACATCTGAAATCAATAAATCACTCAGAGTAAAGGTGTTGACATCATTATAGCACCATTATACATATAGTCATGAGGATTTTAAAGAAGACATAGTCTCTCCGATATTGACAAACATGGTACATATATATATATCCATGCTCTCTGATCATATATTGATATCCCACAGCATACGATGATGGTAATAGCAAGCCACTTCGCCGTTGGAGGGTAGTGTTGTATATACACAACACATGCTTGGGTACTATATGACCCACGCTAATGACGTGGATTCGGGCTGCATCCCAATAACTGCAATGCACCTTCGGTGCAAGGGGCTGCAACCCGAGAACTGCTATCCAGCTTCATAGAAAGCTTCCACGTCATCACATAGAGGTCGGACCTCTGTTGTATTTGAACGGCGCTTGACAACCGCCTAGCAATACACTTCCTTGAGGGGGGAAGATGATAAGCTAGAAATACAACTAAAAACCAAATAAATAATAAATAATAAATAATAAAGACAAATAATAAAACAAGTAAGTTGCATCATTGTTTTTGTTGTGGTAAGCCTGACTATATACAGTCAAACCATGCAAAACTCCATGAAAGTTGACACATACATCAGCCATGACATTCATATGAGCTTGATTTTGAAGACCTAGACATTGTATACATCTGGTCTAGCATGTATCCAGACTAGAATTGTATACTGACACGGTGCAAGCACTATAGCCTCTGCCACCGATGATCATTGGAAAGGGCAACCATTCTTGATACTTCATACATATCATCTGATTGGATCATTAAAGGTGTCAAGATTACTCAATGCAATATGCAGGCCACGGCCTGAGTACAACACCTAGAAAGGTCAAAGCCACTGAGCTGACCAATGCAGCATAAATGCTAGCTGTCTTGAAGGCTATACAATAAGCCTATTGCCCTTATGTCTTGATATGTAACCGTGTATTGGCATCTCTTTGAGGTAATTATGCCTACTGAATGAGCCATACCAACCATCTTGTCTTCATTGATCATTACATATCGCCATTGAGCAATGCCTATTCTGTGAGATTATACGAGGCATTTCATTAGTGCACATTAAACAATTGTAGTGCAACAAAGATCATCAGCTCTTCATCATACCAAAGGTTGAGTTGTTGTCAATTGATTTTTCAGACACCATTTCTCAGAGGTCTATTCATCATGAAAGACAGAGTCTGTGCAATCATGGCTATTCAGCCTCCGACATAGCTGACATACGCACACATGCGAGATATCATATATCTGTGGATAAATAAAAACTGCTAAATGCTACCTTTGCCAAGACCGTGGTTTGTCATCGGATTCTGTGGCCAGTAAATCCGCGCTACCGGATAACTGAGGTGGACGGAGTTGTGATCCTGAGTTATGCTTGACACACATAACTAAAACGAATTTCACATTAGTACGTGGCGAATCCATTCTCACTCATCGCGACAGATGTTCGTCAAAGCGTGCGTACTGGACCATAAAAGGAGTTTGGCAGACGGGTGAGGATTTAAAGTGGACTTATAAAGACCCTCCGATATCTCGTAAGCAGGGCCTTCTCCGTTTGCATTAAAACAAGCCCCCAAAATCGGGCTCCCCATCGCTACCTGTGAACCTCCATAGTAGCTTCAGGAGGGGAGGAAGGGTTGGGTGCACTATATCAGGCCGAGAATCGTTCGATTATAAATTGTTAAATCGTGGGATCATCGATCGCGCAAAGCGACGACGGCTAGCGCAAATAATCCGTAACGTAGACTTCGGATGCTTTGAATCGTCTAGTACATACATGATAACGTGTGGATCAATCAGTAATCCAGCGTCAATCTGTATCACGAAAACGCTCTTCATTGAACCTTGGAACGTCACTCTGAAATACGATACGATTTCCGGAAAGGTGGGCTACATCCTAAGAACTGCAGGGCTAAATGCCTAAGGTGAGGGACTAAAGTGGACTCAGTTCCCCCCAATAACCTAAAAACACCATGAGGGACGCCTCAAATCGGTGTAAGAAGACTGGTACCGGCAAGAAGCAACAACAACAAAGACATCATAGACATATACAAAGGTATGCCCGTTGTGAGGTCACAACTCTTTTAAGAGGGGAGATCTGTCAGGGTCATGACCGATGACATATGTGTCATACATGTCATACGTGTCATACCTGTCAGACATGTCATACCATGTCATGTCATACATTATGACAGTCGGTCGCGTCATATATTATTATGACAGTCGGTCGCGTCATATATTATTATGACAGTCGACAGTATGGTCGACCATGACTGTACATGTCGAGTCGCGTCATATATTAATATGACAGTCGTCAGTACGGTCGACGATGACTGTACATGTCGCCAGATGATAATGTCATATCATCAGGCATCCCTGTCATCGAGAGTTCGTATGTCGAACTCGAAGATGGCAAAGCAAAAATACATCTTGAAAACAAACAAGAACCATCTTGGCTTTCAGCATGCGCGGAACTCGCATGCGCAGCATGAACGAACTAGTCGTTATTACCATGCTGGTCGTTCAACCTACGTCTCGGGTTCACAACCCAATGGCGGTACCATCTAAGATGATGGGAGACGTTAGGTATAAAAGTGAGGAAGCGTTGTGCTTCAGCAGATCTTCTACGGAGACTGCAACTCACAACCCGCTATACTGTTACACTTGTGTGTGTCGTTCAACAGCACAGTGTTTATTTGATATACTGTATAATATTTGTGGGCTCGCATATCAGCCCTGACACGAGTAATGGGCATTTAAAAAAACATTTTTCAAATCATAAATCTTATTATACAAAAATACTTTTCTTCCTTTGATATACTTTTATAAACAACCCATTACCCTACTACCCCTTACTTTTTATATAAATAAATATATATAAAAAGTTAAGTAATTTTATGTTAATCTCTCACATTCCCTCATATTCCCTCATATGTGGGGGTGTCTAGGGGTCACAAAAATCAAAATTTGCCGATTTAATCGACAATGGGGGGTCCCCTACGTTGACCCCCCAAAATTTCAGCAGGTTAAGGGTTTGGGGTTTGGGTTTCGAGGAATTAAGTGAGAATTACGTCATAAATCGCGGAAATAGCATCGTCTCGGTCATCTCGGTAAAAATGCGTATTTAATAAACGAACAGGGTATTGGGATCTGAAGCAAGCGCCCAGCATGGACTTCAGTCCAGAGGTCAAGGATGACAAGGACGCTCGGGTCAAGGACCTCCTCTTGAGAGCAGAGGTAGTGAAGCGACTAATGGTGCACGCTGGCTGCAGCCTGGAGGTTGCACAGCATCGTGATACTCTACATTACGAAGGAAGAAGGGGTGGGGGCATTGAGCCTAAGCCACACCAGTTTAAAGTGGGTGACTTTGTCTACATCAGACAGAAGCCTCGCAGCGGCATGGAAGTCGCGACCAAGTCTGCCATTCTGAAGCTGGTCAAGATACAGCAAGATGGTGTTGTGGTGCTTGAGGACGCCACCAAGTTAAGAGAGAAGAGCACCGTGCAGAGCATCGCGCCATGTCGCCTACAGGTGAAGGACCAGTATGACTGCAGTGCAGCCGTTCCCAGCAAGTACCTTGCATGTGAAGTGTGCAGGAAGACTGATGGGGAAGCAGAAATGTTGTTGTGCGACGCATGCAACAGGGGGTACCACTTGTGGTGTCTTACCCCAGCACTGGATGAAGTACCAGAAGGCGAGTGGCTATGTCCTAGGTGCTCAGGCACGGAGATGCAAGCTGCTAACGCTGAGGTGCAGACCCAGGAAGACAAGAGCTCTTGTGTCCTGGAGGACAGATTGGGCATGAAGGAGCAGCAATTGAACGAGAAGCTGTCCTCAGATATGCGCCTGCTGCCAGCAGACGTGGGTCCCCGTCGTGTGGTGAAGGGAGACAAATTTCAGCCATGGCATGCTATCTCATCAAGGGAGATGCTATTGGAGGAGAAGGACATGTTCCTTTGCATGCCAGATCAGATTGATTGGGGCAGGCAGGACAAGCTCTCTGAGGCCGTGCAGATCTTCATGCCAGGGCACTGGAACGAGGGTCATCGCACGGTGCTGAGCAAGAAGTACCGAGAACAGAAGGCAATGGCAAGGCAGCTGAGGGATGCACCTCTTGTGCCTGCTCTGTCTGAAGAAGAAGTTGAAAAGCGAGGAGAATTGAGGCATATGACCAAGGCTCAGGTGCGAGAAGCTAGTGCGCTGCAATGGGGGCTTGAGCTGGTCATCACAGTGCCCTCCGAGGTGAGGCGCTTGGCGACAGAGGTGGACTGGAAGTCCATCGATGGCGTGTGGGACCCGTGGGCAGGCACTGGGGTCATCAGTGAGGTGATGGTAGAGCAGTGGCCGCAGCTGAGATTTATGAATAATGACTGGAATTCTCAGCTGGGTTGGTCTGAGGCGCATGACGCGCTTCAGCCAGGTAACTATCGCGCATGGAAGGAGAAGTATGGTGTTTGCGATGCCGTGGTGACTTCGCCCTGGTTCGCAGCGCTGGACATCGCGTTCCCTTTGGCAGTTATGGCCAGTCGTGTGGTGGCATGTGTCCATGTTCCCTCCTACTATTTGACAGACATGACCGAGAGCAGAGCTGCGTACTTCAGACGATTGAGTCAGTCTGGACGCTTGCATGTGATTGGGCATCTGGAACATGGACCTATTGGCCGCAGATGCATGTGGGTTTTGGTATTCAAGAATCCTCTGGTCAGAGCCAGGATGTTACAGGGTGGAGAAGGTGAAGGCATTGGTATGTTCACTTTCAGTTTGGGCAAGTTCATGGCAGATGGTGATACGACCCAGTATGCTGAACAAGCCCATATTTGAGTCTGTGCTACTGCACGCAGCAGCTACAGATGGGGGATGTTGGAAATCTGGGCTTGCATGAAAGAGCTTAGTGTTCGATCTCAGAATATCAGAATTTAAAAAAAATTGTAGCTCTACGATCTTGTACTATGTTGAGATTGCTCGGACAGTTACCGATACCAGTGAATGTTAATGACGAACTTATGGTTATCCGCGAGTGTTGAGATTGCTCGGATCCGACAGTATTTGTACCATCGTGTGCACGCGTTTGCGACAGCTGTAACAAACGCCGGCTTCTCATGGTACCGCGCCGGGTTTGTCCAGCTGGTGACACGCGTGACAGAGGTGACAGTGTGACAGGCTTCGCGAATATGACTGCCCGAGAGGTGCAGACCTGCCAGAGAAGATATGGTCATTATCGGGTGACCAAGAAATGATAAGATGAAGATGACAGTGACTACTCTGCCACTGACGTGTCAGTCAAAATGTGGTGAACGGTAACATTGTTAGCGCTGGCATGGAATAATGACTTTCCATTGGCCAGATGAAGATTTAGGGGCTAGAACCCGTTACAGTTTTGGGAAATGTGACAGAGCATTGAGATATAAGTAAGCTCTGACTGAAGGTCAGGCTAGTGGACTCATTATTATCTTGCCTCACAAGAGTGCTAGGTGGCTGTTCGCGTGCCAGTGCTAGAGTGCTAAGATAGTTCTGCTCACAGCTTTGGATAATAATTCGTACTTTGTGGTTATTATACCAACCTTTTATGAATATATTTTACTGCTGTTTTCATCCTTTTTCATGTTGGAAATCTGGGCTTGCATGAAAGAGCTTAGTGTTCGATCTCAGAATATCAGAATTTAAAAAATTTGTAGCTCTACGATCTTGTACTATGTTGAGATTGCTCGGACAGTTACCGACACCAGTGAATGTTAATGACGAACTTATGGTTATCCGCGAGTGTTAAGATTGCTCGGACCCAACAGTATTCGTACCATCATGTGCACGCGTTTGCGACAGCTGTAACAAACGCCGGCTTCTCATGGTACCGCGCCGGGTTTGTCCAGCTGGTGACACGCGTGACAGAGGTGACAGTATGACAGGCTTCGCGAATATGACTGCCCGAGAGGTGCAGACCTGCCAGAGAAGATATGGTCATTATCGGGTGACCAAGAAATGATAAGATGAAGATGACAGTGACTACTCTGCCACTGACGTGTCAGTCAAAATGTGGTGAACGGTAACATTGTTAGTGCTGGCATGGAATAATGACTTTCCATTGGCCAGATGAAGATTTAGGGGCTAGAACCCGTTACAGTTTTGGGAAATGTGACAGAGCATTGAGATATAAGTAAGCTCTGACTGAAGGTCAGGCTAGTGGACTCATTATTATCTTGCCTTGCAAGAGTGCTAGGTGGCTGTTCGCGTGCCAGTGCTAGAGTGCTAAGATAGTTCTGCTCACAGCTTTGGATAATAATTCGTACTTTGTGGTTGTTATGCCAACCTTTTATGAATATATTTTACTGCTGTTTTCATCTTTTTTCATGTTGGAAATCTGGGCTTGCATGAAAGAGCTTAGTGTTCGATCTCAGAATATCAGAATTTAAAAAAAATTGTAGCTCTACGATCTTGTACTATGTTGAGATTGCTCGGACAGTTACCGATACCAGTGAATGTTAATGACGAACTTATGGTTATCCGCGAGTGTTGAGATTGCTCGGATCCGACAGTATTTGTACCATCGTGTGCACGCGTTTGCGACAGCTGTAACAAACGCCGGCTTCTCATGGTACCGCGCCGGGTTTGTCCAGCTGGTGACACGCGTGACAGAGGTGACAGTGTGACAGGCTTCGCGAATATGACTGCCCGAGAGGTGCAGACCTGCCAGAGAAGATATGGTCATTATCGGGTGACCAAGAAATGATAAGATGAAGATGACAGTGACTACTCTGCCACTGACGTGTCAGTCAAAATGTGGTGAACGGTAACATTGTTAGCGCTGGCATGGAATAATGACTTTCCATTGGCCAGATGAAGATTTAGGGGCTAGAACCCGTTACAGTTTTGGGAAATGTGACAGAGCATTGAGATATAAGTAAGCTCTGACTGAAGGTCAGGCTAGTGGACTCATTATTATCTTGCCTCACAAGAGTGCTAGGTGGCTGTTCGCGTGCCAGTGCTAGAGTGCTAAGATAGTTCTGCTCACAGCTTTGGATAATAATTCGTACTTTGTGGTTGTTATGCCAACCTTTTATGAATATATTTTACTGCTGTTTTCATCTTTTTTCATGTTGGAAATCTGGGCTTGCATGAAAGAGCTTAGTGTTCGATCTCAGAATATCAGAATTTAAAAAAAATTGTAGCTCTACGATCTTGTACTATGTTGAGATTGCTCGGACAGTTACCGATACCAGTGAATGTTAATGACGAACTTATGGTTATCCGCGAGTGTTGAGATTGCTCGGATCCGACAGTATTTGTACCATCGTGTGCACGCGTTTGCGACATATATGTAAAATAGACCAAGCAACTCATCACTGTAGATGAGAATAGGCAGGATTACAATCACTGCTAAGCTGATATACATCATGTTAGATATATTCTGTGATTGGTATACAGATCATCCTATATGATAGATCATCTTGGTATGGTGTAATACCAGTAATCACCTGTATACAAGTGTGTGTAGTAGGACAATTCCACACACACTCACATGTACTCAATCAAAAAGTACATGAACATAAGTTACTGCTTACACAAGTCGTTGACTTCGCTCATCGCGTTCGTGATGCGATAGACTGTAGTAGGACAATTCCACACACACTCACATGTACTCAATCAGAAAGTACATGAACATAAGTTACTGCTTACACAAGTCGCTGACTTCGCTCATCTGCGATGAATTGATAGAGGTTGTTGTGGACACACACACACACTATTGTGTTGTGTGAGATTGCTTAGATTTATATTCAATTCAAGCTATGTCCTGATCTATTTGGAAACTAAAGATATCATTTTGATACTCTTTTAGTGCACAGCCATATGCCAAATAGATCATAGGTTCTGACAAGTTATCACTTAAGTGGTTGACCCGCTTAAAGTTGATACACCTAATTTATCATTGGGAAGTGGACCAACTTCCATGGGTTTCAAATCAGTAAAACCCATATATATGTTCAACCACAGATGTTGACCATAAGATATCTTCACTATTATGCCATGAACAATACCATGTGCAAAAGTGAGATAATTTGCATGAGTTCTGTAACTTGCACATTCCACACACACCAAGATATATATGCTGAGATATATATATATTGGCCAAAAAAGGTGGAAAATGGGTAAAAATGCAGTGCGATAAATTTCAAAACTGAAATTCCGACCCCATTTTATCTCGAATTATGATTTTATACCTATTAAGGTATCTGGAAAAACATAATGTGCATGGTCATATCTCGTGTAACACCCTAAATATCAGGTGTGTAACACCTAGGGGTATACTAAAGTTGCTGTACTAAAATGCGTGAAAAACTCACACGTTAGATTTGAAAATGATGTTATGGTCATCATTTTTTTCGTTACCCTATTTTATTAGCTATTGAAAAATATGCTCAAAATAGTACAGCATGTGTAACGCCCTAATATTATATATATTCACGTGTACAGTTACAGGGGTGTAACATACCTCCTAAAAACCACGTGATACACAGTGAAAATTTAAATGCAGTTTTCCTTCAATTTCTTGGAAAAATGTTCATACTGCTTTAATTTAACATATTTTAGGGTTACTGATGGCAAGTAACACCCTAATATCACTGTGGGAGATAAGGGTCACTGTAACACTATATACCCTGAAATGCCACCTATAAAATAGGAAACACTTTGTGTTTGGCATATGTGTCATGCTGAAATCAGCACAGTCATGACAATATTTCGGGCTACAACCCAAAAACTGTAGGGCTACAACCCAAAAACTGTAGGGCAACAACCCAAAAACTGTAGGGCGACAACCCAAGAACTGTAGGGCTGCAACCCTAAAACTGTATAAGCTGCTTCCTATAAGGACTGCATGCTATATCATGAGGTATAAAGGCAACTGACAACTGCCTATGTGTATTCACACTTCCTTGAGGGGGGAAGAAGGTGGATATATATACATACATCACCTCATTATAATGTACAGATATACTACATGTACAAAATATAGATATAAATATAATATTCCGAGTCAATTGCTTTCATATAAGACGACGGACCAATTGCAACTCACCGTTAATGATTTTTACATTGAAAAGACATTTTATGATGCAAATCAAACGAACAATACATTTTTTTTGGGAGACAAAACCGCTAATGCCAACATTTTGTTTAAAATTGAAATCAACCCCCAAAATTTTCCTTTTCCTAAAACATTTGACGACGCACAAATTTTGGCGGCTATAGGTGATGCTATAAATAAGCAACTAGGACCCGCCGGTTCCGCCGTAACGGTGACGGCTAGTGTAGCAACACATGTGCCCGGAGGCACAGCGTGAGCCGATATGCCTATGCACCTGTATGTGTGTCATCGGGGGTAATCTGGGATTGACACGATGACAGTGAAATTGGGCTTGAAATCACGATGAGAATGAGTACCAGATGTCCGGGGTATGACAGTATGACAGTATGACACTATGACAGTATGACACTATGACACTATAGTAGTATGACAGTACTGTGGGGTGGTCATCGTGGCACTTAGTCAGACCCTCGAGGAATGGCCAGATTCGCATCGGGATCGGAAAGACAATGAAATCGAATATCAGATGTCGGGGGTATGACAGTATGACAGTATGACAGTATGACAGTACAGTAGTATGACAGTACTGTATGACAGTCATCGTGTCAGTCCGTCGACGTAACATCTGAATCGAGAATGACGAATCGGAATTAGAAATGAGATCGGATCGGGAATTGAACGTTGAGCCGTAGTGTGACATCGGCTGCCGGGTGGTTGACCCTGCAACCTGAGTGACGAGTGAATAAGTAGAGCACTTGAGAAGTGTTTGGCCTTCAGAACTCGGAACCGAACTATCGTTTGTACCTCAATCTGGCCCTGATCCTGTCAGGGTCATGACCGATGACATATGTGTCATGCATGTCATACGTGTCATACCATGTCATGTCATGTCGAGTCATGTCATATATTATAATGACAGACAGTCGTTAGTACGGTCGACTATGACTGTACATGTCGTCAGATGATAAGTCACATCATCTGTCATTATTCAAGGAAAGACTTGAATGACACCTGCCATCGAGAGTTCGTATGTCGAACTCGAAGATGGCAAAGCAAGCTACGATCTTGAAGTAACAAACAAGAAATCATCTTCGCTTCAAGCATGTGCGGAACAAGCATGCGCAGTATTATGGGGCGAACGTATTATTCGTTCTGACGATACTGGTCGTTCAACCAATGTCTCGGGTTCACAACCCGCAATGGCGGTACCATCTATGCGATGGGAGACATTCGGTATTTAGATGAGCTAGCGTTGTGCTAGAGGCAGCATCTTCTCACAGAAGTCACTGCACTCATCCCGCTCATAACTCGCACGTGTGTTACAATCCAATAACACCGCGCTTTCTATTATATTATTGATATATCGTGAGGGCTCGCATATCAGCCCGTATCAGATGGTATTCTAGCTCGTCAGGCACGAGAAACGAGAACTCAAGTGAGTGCAGCGCGTAGATATCAATAATTTTGTGTTGACAGGTTGCGGAGCTCAAGCACATAAGGCGACGCAGTCGAATAATACGAATAATTGATATATCGCATATACCGCTGCAATAGCGAAGACAATGCGCGAGATAATTGTCGCATTCGCAGGATCGCACATACAGCTGATCATCAAATTTACAGTACGAAAAGGTGTGCACGAGGCATAAAAATGCTCTATGGTCACATACGCGCACAGAATAATTTGCAGTTTTGAGAAATGTATACTGTACGACGATCATACATTCGCGAGATATCGATTCGCAGCTGAAAGCATGCGCGTCAATCACATGTTCTCGCAGAAGTGATTCGCAATTAGAAGTATGCGCGGCAAGCACATACATGCGCATGGATGATTCGCAGTTGAAAATTACGCAGAATGAGATACGGCATAGAAATCATCGACGGATTTATGATCCGCGCACAAGTCAGCATAAGTCAGCGCTCGTATCATGCGCTGAGAAATGGCGACGATATATGCTTTTCATCAACAGCGCGCTCGATTGCATAAATTTACATGCAGCGTGCTACGATCATCTTGCAATTTTACGATGATGATGTCCAAATATTGCTACGATCATCTGTGCATTACATGCTCGCGTCAATATACTCTGCAAAACATTTGTATACTCGCAGAGATATTTTGGATGGACGCACGATTGATGCATGATCACCATAGTGCAGCATTTCACACTATATCATGATGGCTGCAGAGATATTACAAAATACTCATTTTCAGAAATTGTATACTTATTTGCAAATGTTGTATACATCTTCATGATCTGCAGCAATATAGTGTGCAAGATATATGTGTACATCTTCATTATCTGCAACAAAATAGTGTGCAGGATATGTGTGTACTGAGATTGCAATTATTGCAACACACACACACACACACATACACTAATACTCACTTGCAGCATTTTCTAACATGCAGCATTACATCACATATACACTATACTGAGTGACTGCAACATTAAATTGTGCATGCATCACCAGAACAGCTTGATCACGATACCAGCTGTAGTATATATATCCAGTTTGATCACGTTAACAACTGGAACACTCGCATATTTCAAATACTGAACATTGCACGAGCATTTTGCAGTGCATGCTAAGTTATATTAGAACCATGTTAGCATAAGGTGCCTGAAAGTAGTCTTAACATCATAACTAGCTCGTCATGTCCCGGTGGAGCCGAGATGCTCTTCGGATCACATGCACGTTCTATGATGGATTACTGGATGGAATACTCACCAGAGCTACATGTAAAATCAACCAGCAACTCGTTATTGTGAATGAGATTATTTCAGGATTACAATAACTTCTAACCTGATATATATCATGCTAGATTCATTCAGTACATGGTATGCTGATTACCATCCTGCATGAAAATTATCTGGGAATATTGTAATACCAGAAGTTATCTTCCTGTAAGTGTGTAAAGTGAACACACACACACACACACACACACAGGCAAAAGTAATAATCAGCAGTACTACACATTGCACACACACTGACATTTAATGTATATATTGACATTCACTGACTCAGAGTGAATTGATCAACTATAATGTCTATTATGTGCATGATAATATGGATACCATTCCACAAACACATGTGCGTGTGGAATGTCAGAAATGGCGATACATATGGGAGCAGGATAAGACAACATGCTGTAGGGCTGGATGGAGTTATCTCCAGACCCGAAGGCAGAATACTGTGCTCATTACAACAGCTGGTAACTGTTGAGCACAGTCCATTCACTCTCACGCATCGCTGGAGCAACAACAACAACCACTATACTGCATTCTGACAATTGACTCAGTATTGATCAGCACAAAAGCATGTACCTAACCAGATCAGTACATACATATATTGAGCTGACATAGGTTGTTGTGGACATACACACACACATATATGTGTTGTGCTAAACTGCTTTGATTATAATCAAGCTATGTCCAGATATGTTTGAAATTTAGAGATATCATTTTGATATACTCTTAGAGCACAGTCATATGCTCAAACATATCATAGGTTGATAAGTTATCACTAAAGTGGATAATCCGCTTATAGTTGGTATACCTACCCTACAAATTTTGGAAACCCCAGTGCATATGTACCCGACATGTACCGGGGACGTGTACCCAACGTGTACCCAGCGTGTACCCAACGTGTACCCAACGTGTACCCACGTGTACCCAACGTGTACGAAAACAGTAAAAAACGGGGTCTGGTACATGTTGGGTACACGTGTACTCTACCTTGTACCTACGTGTACTTGCTCGCGGCGCGGCATGCGTACCAGGGAAGATATCTTCCTGGGATTGGCCGGCCCGGGGCCGTGTCACGGAGGCCCGGGCCGAAGGCGGGCCGAAGGAAAAGTTGCGGATGGGCCGAGTCGCATTGAGGGGAAAATCGATAAATTTCCAAAATTTTATCGATTTTTGACAAATTGTCATACTTAAAATTAAAATTTTGCGCCTGCGACGGGCAATCTTGGGTTCGGGCCGAGACGGGCCGAAATGTGGCCGAAGTAAATTCCCAATGCGGGCCGAGTCACCTCCGCGGAAGATATCTACCCTGATGCGTACCCGGCATGTACCCGCGACGGGGTACATGCTGGGTGCATGCGTCCGTGTATGTACCTTTTGCCGCCTGCGCATGTACCCGGCGTGTACGCATGTACGGGTACATGTGTACCGCATATGTACTCAGGTTACCGTTGGATGTTACCGTTGGATGTTACCGTTGGATGTTACCGTTGGATGTTACCGTTGGGACACCCGGGGTACATGGTGGGTACATATGTACTTAGGCCAGGTACATATGTACTTATTGATATAAACATGCCTGGTGCGCACGTACCCAACATGTACCCACGCATCAGGTACATGCCGGGTATGCGTGTACGCAGGTCAGGTACAGGGTATGTACGTAAGCCAAGTGCATATGTACTTATTGATATTAACATGGCTGGTGCATATGCACCCCGCATGTACATTTGAGTGAGGTACATGCCGGGTACGCATGTACGCAAACCAGATACATATGTACTTATTGATACTAACATGACTGGTGCATACGTACCCCATATGCACGTGTATATCGGTGCATTATTAGTGCACATGTACCAAGCGTGTACGAGCCTCCCATACATACAGTATGTACCCAACATGTACGTGCGTATGCATTAGTACGCTATAGGTGCATGTGTACTCGAAAAGGGTACACATGCACGCAATGGTGGGTACAACTCTGGTGCGCGTGTACGAGGCCTATCTATATGCACAATATCACAAGAGGATTGCGAAAATGTGTGCTACTTACATTAAGTGTGTTCACAATGCATATGCTATGCGAAGGCTAGCACATCACGCATACGCATGGAACACTCGAGCATGTTTAATACAATCATATTAATACGATAGTGTAGCTAGCTAGGCACGATGGGATACAATTGGGACTACTCATCTCTATCCTACCAATACGCAAAATAACGTTCTATTCGTACGATTTCTAGTTCCAACACTACGATTGTAAACAATCTATCAACCTAGCACGCTCGAAGGAAAGCTTGAAGCTCATGAAGTACTCGAGGCGGTCGATTTTCTCGATTTAGGGTTTCTCCAAAACAGCCGATCTGAAAAGTAAAGCAAAGAACCAACACTTAGTAAAAAGCGGAAAACGCATTAAAGATTCCCTTGTGCAAAACATAACTAGCAACCTAGGAACCTCAAAGAAGCGCGAATGTAAACGCGAGATGATGGTGGAAAAATTGATTTCACCACTCGAATATTTTCAGCGATCTGAAAAACAAAAACAACCAAGTAACGTTTAGTAAAGATGAAAGATAATATAAGTGAAAAACGAAATTAACGAGGGAAACTGAAAAGGAGAGGTGGAGTGAGTTGGATTTGAACCAACTATTTCGAGTGCAAAGGACTCGCGGGAATCTTCCCGTTCACTCCAAGTCAAAGTTCCGCGCATGCCAAGGATGAGCGCGCTAAGCACACACAAAATAATACATATACATATAAAAAAACATGCACTACAAACCTGTGACATATTGCAGCGAGCAAGAATGAGAAATATCATAACATGCAACCCGCTGGCGAGGCCACCATACGCTGCTGCACACTGGACGGTGTTATGTGAAGCGTTGACGGCTGTACCGGTGAGTTTGAACCAGAGGGAGGGAGGCGTCTCGATGAATGCGCGGATATCGAGTGCCTCGCGCGGAAATACAACTTAACAGTGTGAGGAATACAACTCCTGAATACAGCTCCTGAACAGGCATGACGAACGCACATGAACAGACATCACGCACGAACTGTAACAATGAGCGAAAAGAACTAGGGAATATCAGGTGTAGTCGATCAAAACATTTGTTCTTCCAATTCCAAACATCATATATGTACAAATCATGCGTACTAAGCAGTTCCACCTGCGTCGCAGCTCCAACGAGAAGCCGAATCGAACAACATTCACGATAGACTGCGCTCAATGAAGTGTTGATTGTTCCTCAAGGAACCAAATGTGAATTTGCCTCCGGACGGTATCGAAAGTTTTGCCTGCAACAATTTCTCAATATCGGCGTATTCGGACGGAAACTCGACTGCATCTTGCCCAGCCTGCGCGCACCGAGCCAGTTCGCAAGGTTCTTTATATACTCTGTCGTCCAGCATTAGCCAAAAGCGCAGGCAACGGAACGTTCGCGGTGCGTCAACGCAAATTCGAACTGCAACATTCTTTAGCCGTGGGCGTATTCGGACGGAAACTCGACTGCATCTTGCCCAGCCTGCGCGCACCGAGCCAGTTCGCAAGGATCTTTATATACTCTGTCGCCGAGCATTAGCCGAAAGCGCAGGCAACGGAACGTTCGCGGTGCGTCAGCGCAAAATCGAACTGCAACATTCTTTAGCCGTGGGCGTATTCAGACGGAAACTCGACTGCATCTTGCCCAGCCTGCGCGCACCGAGCCAGTTCGCAAGGATCTTTATATGCTCTGTCGCCGAGCATTAGCCGAAAGCGCAGGCAACGGAACGTTTGCGGTGCGTCAGCGCAAATTCGAACTGCAACATTCTTTAGCCGTGGGCGTATTCGGACGGAAACTCGACTGCATCTTGCCCAGCCTGCGCGCACCG
>LGRX02027538.1:0-15881 GCA_001247695.2 Cymbomonas tetramitiformis | reverse complement strand
GCGTCCACACCACCTCCATCGCCCTCTTCGCAGAGTGTGCACAGACGAGCATAGCCCGTGCGGTCGATGTACAAGCGCTGCTGAGACCAGCTGCTCTCCTTGTCTTGGTAATCCCACGGGTTCACTGCCATGCCCACCCATGGCTGTACGCTGGCCAGCTTGAAGTCAGCTTCGCTCGCGGCCTCCTGCTCCAGCGTGAGGTCTGGATAGCGAGGGTCTGACTGAGTCGTAGCCAGGCTGGCTGGCGTGAGGGACCCCCTTGCATCTGGCTCTTCAGCACTGGACCACTCACCTCTGGTCGCCACATTGGCTTCCCGCTGGCTGCGTGATGATGCTTGCAGCATGCCCAACATCTGGTCTGTTAAGGACGTGCCAGGCGCCGGAGGTTCGTACGTTGAGCTCTCGGTGTGTGAGCTGACTCGCCCAGTGAGCTCGCCTTGTATCATTGTGCTGGGTCTCAAGAAGCCCGCCTCCACCATGGACTGGCAGCGCGCCTCGAGCCTCTCCTTCTCCTCCGAGTTGAACCTTCTCAGCCTCATCTCCTCTAGCCATGACGCCAGGCTGTCCATTAGCTCGGGGTGGTTTCGCGAGAATGCACAAGGTGCAGGCGCACACCTCTCCCCTGCTAGGGCCAGACGGTCTTCTCCCCTTGCGCCCAGGGACACCGCTTCACGTGGTGGTAGCGCGCAATCCTCAAAAGCGGGGGCAAGAGTGCGCGCTGCCGTGGCATCGACGTCGAAGATCTCGGTCGCCAGGCACACTCTCGGGTCCTCGTTCCGCTTGCTCCTTGCATCGACGGGCGGCGTCAACTCGATCAACGGCAACGTGACCTTCTCCTTCATGCCCAGTGACACCGCGGCCTCAGAAGTGGCGATGCCTCTGTAGAGGTCGATGGTCAACTTGAGGGCGTTCTTCAGGGGTCCCGTGCCCACCAAGAAGTCCCACGTAGTGTCGTTGGTGTAGGTGACGAAGGCGTGGAGCCGATGCAGAGTCATGTACGGCGTGCCCGCGGCGAGAACCACATCCACGTAGCAGTACTTGGTGAATTCTGCAGGGCTGCCATCACATCTAGCCACCCTGGCCCCTGTCTCTGCATCAAAGATGGTCAAGCCCAACCTGTTGGCTGTCCTGATAGGGATAATGTTGCAGTTGGCTCCCGTATCCAGAAGAAGCGCTTTGTACAACATGAGCAGGCCTCCGGAGGCCATCAGCGCCATCCCTTGTGCCAAAGACTCGTTCAGGAGCTTGCATACAGGCTGGACCTGTGCCATGGCAGTGAGCTGTTCCTCTGTAAGACCACTGAGCATCTTCTTCTTCAATAGCTCGTACGCCTTGGCCTCCATGGTCCCTGCGTGCAGCTCGCCCCTCTCGCTGAAGTCTCTCACCCCGTAGCTCTCCTGGACGGTGGCCGCTGCAGCGGTTACATGCACCGTCGTCCTCCCCTTCCTGGGCTGCTCCACCATGTCCTCCGGCATCTCGTCCAGAGGAACCTCTTCTTCGTCACTGTCGTCGCCCGACTCCATGCCCGGGCAATCGTCATCATCGTCACTGTCGTCGCCCGACTCCATGCCCGGGCAGTCGTCATCCTCATCGCTGATGTCCTGGCAGTCTGCTGCTGAGGCTGTCGGCACGGGGAGCTGGTTGTTCTCAGCCAGTTCCACCAAGGTCTCCACACCCCTTGGAGCTGTTATGCGACCTTCTGCTACGAGTCCAGCAGCTAGCTTGCGGAAAGCTGCTCCCAGGCTCTTGATCACGGAGGCCATGAGCTGCACCTTCCTCTGCATCTCGTCCGCCGCAGGCGCCATGGGCACCTGTGCGTCTGCCTCGTACTCCTCGGGTGTCTTCACTGGGAAGCCCCTCATGCGCTGGGTACTTCCCAGGGCTACTGCTGGAGCCGCCGTGAGTTCAGACTCCGCACTCTTGCACAGCGTCTCGGGGAGTGCCCCCAGACCCAAGGTGTTGAGGGCGCTCGAGAGCTCCTCTTCGCCCATCTCCTCGGCCATAGCTGAGAGTAACTCGGTTGGAGGGCCAGACGACACTCCTACCCCTGCGCTGCCATGGTGGTGCGCGCGTGCATCGACGGTGTGAGTCTCCCTCTCCGCGACGTGCGCTGCGACTGGTTCCTCGTCGGAGCCCTCATCCTCGGACAGCACCTGCGACTTCACACTGCCCGCACGACTGGCAGTCTTCCTAGCAGCCACCATGCCCTGGTATTCTGCCTTCAACGCCTCGGGATTGCCAGTGGCGCTCTTCTGCTTGTCCTCCGGTGACTGTTTGGCTCTGTACTTGTCTTTCTCGTCGTTGGACAGCTGCTGCCAGTCCGTCACCAGGATGCCCCAGTCAGAGTTCTTGAAGCGGTTCTTCAGATTGTACATGCGCAGGGCGGCGTTCTCCGCGTCCCACCACTTGCTGGAACCAAGCCTGCTCTCGTGGAATCCAGCAGGCATCTTGACGTGTTTATAACCACTCCTGCACTGCTCGGGATCGGACTCATGCCAGCCCCCTCCAAAGCAGCGCAAGCACTTGGGCTTGTCGTTCGTACGCACGCCCTCTGCTGGCGGTGGCGTCTTGTTGTAGGAGGCCTTCTTAGCTCTTTCGGCCACATTCACCTCCTTCTTCATCTTCTTAGAAGGTGGTGTATCTGCCTTCTTGCTGTTCTCCGGTTCGCCTGACTGCACCACCTCAGAGGACTCAATCTTCTTGATCGAGTTCTTTATGGCCTTGAGGTCAAGGCCATGCTGTCGCGCCTCCCAGGTGGAGTACTGGCAGCCACACCGTCTGGTGATCTCCTGGAGGAAGGTGAGGATCCAAGACTCTGCATCGCCCTTGAGCTTGTCTTGAACCTCGACGATGGCCTCCAGGTCCTTCCAGGTCACCCGATTGGGTGGCGGGAACTGTGCCCTCAGTTGCTCCTTCACCCGCGTCTGGAAGACCTTGATGCGCAGGTTGTCCACGCAGTCCTCGATGAAGGTACGCAGCTCTTCATCGCTCAACACCTTCCCAGTGTTCGTTGAGCTGCATTTCCCTGCGTTGGCACATCTTCATGTAGGTCAGCCCATCCTGCCCCACCTCCTGTGGCTTCTGTGTTAACAGATCCACTTTCTCTTGAGTCCCTTTCATCATGAACTTCTTGTCAAGGGCAGCGATGAAGCCCCTGAGCGCGTAGAAGTACTGGGTATCACGGGTGCCATCACGTCCCGTCAAGCCTTTCAGGGAGGTTCCATCAGTCAGATATTCGTCGGAAACCTCCCCTTGGGTGTCTTGGTTCGTCACCGGCCTCGCTATCACCCACGTGGTGCCAGTGTTCATCTCATTGAAAGGGGGCCTAGCGCACGGAATGGTACCCTCAAGTGGGCCATGCTCGCTAGTGTCCTTTAGGACTCGGTCCATGTTGGAGGCCACTACCCCCCCCTCTTTCATAGTTCTCGCGCCACCAGCTGAGAGCTTGTGAGTTCTCTCCAGCCAGACACGCAGGGACGATGTCCCACAGATATTCAAAGTCAGGGGGAGTCTCTCTCAGGGTCTTCATCTGTGCTTCGGTGAGAGTGCCAGCCCCGGACCTGAGCCTCCTCCTGACGTTGGCGTTGTGCTGCCGTACGAAATTCTCGCACATGTCGGCGAACTCCCTCAGGAACTTGGGCCGATCTTCTTCCTTGGTGCCCGTGTAGTTGGGCAGCGTACCAAGGTTGACGCGAGCGGAGTCAGTGTACTCCATGTCTTCCTCAAAGATTACTAACGGCTCCTGGGCCTGGGCTTGCAGTTGTGCTGGTGCCTGTGCCTCAGGCTGTACTAGTACTTGGGCCTCAGGCTGGCCACTGGCAGCCCCTTCCTCTCCTTCCAGCTCTGTAAAGTGCTGGCTCACTCGTATCGCTCTCTGGGCACGCCTCTCTGCCCTTTGCTGCTCCTGACGGTCAGTCTTGGATTCCGTTGCTACCTTCCCGGTGGAGAAGAGATACTGGTGTGAAGGCTCTTTTCACTCCACACTTCCCAGCTTACCAGTACGGATGAATCCGTCCCTGGCCTCACCTTTCAGTGCTTTGTTCTAAGTAGCGATCACTGCCAGGATAATCTCGTCCACGACTGGTGAGCAAGGTTCCATCTGTGACCCGGTCTTATACTGGCTCTTCCAGATGTCCAGCAAGGTTGCCTCTGCCCTCAGTGTCTCTGGTCCACGCAGTAAGTCAGCAGAACGCCAGCATGAGTCAAGTGACTACAAAGAATGCTGTCGTGATGGTGTCCACTGACAGTCCTGTTTCGCTCCACGCCTTCAGGCGTACCAGTACGGATGAATCCGTCCCTGGCTTTACCGTCTGGTGCTTTGCTCCAGCAGGATGTCACTTCCCGAAATAGCCCAGTACATAATTCTCAACGCTGCAATCATGTTTGCAAAATTAGCAACTGGTTCTGCTGTGATCGCTGTCGCTGTACTTTGCAAGACTGGTGAACTTCGAGTGTCGCAACAGCCTGCTTCACTCAACCTCTTCCAAGGCTTACCAGTACGGATAAATCCGTCCCTGGCATCACCATTCAGAGGTCTCGTTCTTCAGGACTGCTGTTGAACTCTCAGCATTACAGACGACATGTCTGTAATAAGGCACATTTTTGTTTTGAAAAAGACTGTTAATTACAGTTCTGACGCAGTCGCACAAGGACAAGTCCACAAATGTATATCTTTACAAGCAGAAGAATACTGTATCTTACGAATTATCTCATAACACTGCTGTTTTCGCGGTCTTAAGCGAGTCCTGGCTATTTTCGGAATCACTGTTACGAAGGCAAAACAAAAATGAGCGTCTGACTCACCCTGCTACGCCGCCCTACATATTCTCGCTATCTCCAAACAAGTGTAACACCCATCCGTATTTCCGTATCTCGTCACTGTCATAACTCCTCGCGCGTATCGTACTGCGCGTGTCATACGTTCGTCACAGAGACTGCTACAGCAAGTGTCACAACCCGGCTGAGGTACACGATAAGCCGTGGTTTGTGACAAGTGACGAATGCCGCCTGCAGGGCAGAGACCATCCTCGTGAAGATGGCCGCCGCGTGGGGCTCCGCACCGGAAAATCTACCCTCCTTGCCGTCGAACAACTTGCGTTGGACGTGCTTCGCCACCTTCATGTCGAAGTGCTCCCGCTGTAGTGTGCGTACCGATGCCAAAAATGCGGCCCCCGCCGAATTAGCGGCCGGCTGTGCCGCTGGCGGGGTCGCGGGCGTGTTGGCATGCCTGGCAGCAACGGAGTCAAAAATTGTGCTTAATGTGCGGCGGCGATGCGCCATGCTAGCCGTCGATCTAGTAGAAGCAACCATGATGAAGAAGACTACAGGGGTGGAGTGAGGCAAGAAGACGTGGAAAAAAAATGCGGTAGTCTTGGGCGGCCAAGAAATGTGGTGGGTCGTCGATACGGCTGCCGTGAGAGAGCAGAAATTCTGAGAAGTCGTGTGGTAGATGGCGGCCGATACGAAACGGTGTGGTGACCAACCAGGATGCGTAAACCAACCCAACGTTAAATCCCGTAGAAAAGACGTCCTCAAAGGCCTACAGCTAGCCGTAAATCAACCCACAAAACTTAGGCCATACCCGCGACTGCCGGCACTTCCACGCGCGGAGCGCCTCACTCCATCCCAAGCGTCCGGCCTTAGCCAATCATCCTCGCGGTGTCGCAGTGGCTAAATAAAGCGCAGTGGAAGCGTGGTGGGCCCATAACCTGTCAGATATATAGTCGGGTGTATATATCGGATAACGGAGAATAAACCCTGTGTTAAGGGTTTCGATATCAGAACGGTAAAAGTCTCCGATTGATAAAAGAGATACACATAAATACTAACGGGTGTTTCCCGTCTACTGGTGACGGTCACCCAGCCTACTATAGGAAGTGACAGGTGACAGTCTTTACTGTCGGTGTGTCACATCCAGCAAGCTCCGTTCTCCCTCGAAATTCTGAAGAAGACTGCTGTTACGTGCACACGGGCTTGGTATATTGTACAACGCATTATGGTGGCACTTGACCACGTTTGTGCACCTCCCGCTTAGCACTTGCGTGATGATGACGGTGTGGTGGGCTCGCATGCCCGGTCCTGCCACCGACAGCTTAGGTACAACGTGTTTTAGTCCTTAGACTCCGAACAGACGCAAATGCGGGAAGCGGGAAGTAATTAGAGCTTACCCACAGCACACTCCCCGACGCGTAAGTAGCAGCATGGTGTGACCACTCAGAGCGAGCATCCTGGACGCATTTTCAGTATCCCAAGGCTGCGCGACAAGACTTGTGGGTCTAGCGCACTGCCGGGACCTTTGTCTGCCCGAAGACTATTGTTGTCGACGCCAGACCAGTCTCCGGAGTTGAGCCCTGCATTGTGTTTTTGGTTGGTCACACCTGTTGTGCTGGTAACAGAGCGGTCTCAGCTCAGCCATGCATCTCGTCTACTTATGTCCACATAGTTATTGATTGGCTATGTAGTTCCGCCGCTAAGAAATTGAAAAACTGCCAGGAGGAAAAGTTGTTCCGCATCACTATTGACCGTGGACACTGCATAAGAGGAATAGGGCGATCGGGAACTTTGAGCACTACGTAAGACCTCCGCTCTCTTTTTTTGCTTATAACAGTGTGGTCATCCGATAGCGCTTCGAGCCTCTCTCGTAAGCAGTGGTGTGAACGAATGGAGCTAATGCTTTCGATACAGTATTTCATTGTGAACGAAAAGCGCCAAAATCTCAGTGCATCCGATGCCGTAATCGAATAGCTCGTGTCCGAAATTCCGCTGGAGCAAACGACTATAGGGTTCATGCTTCGTAACAAGGGTGCGATGTCGTGCCTTTGAGACTCACGAGCAACGAGTGTCACGTGTTTGCGCGAGCCGAATGGTCTTAGCGACGGTGGGGGTCTTGGTCACATGTTTACTTTGCAGGAGGACTTGTAAGTGTGGGGATGCACGGAATGAGTGGCTTAGGAAGAGTAATTGCTTTGATATATGTTTACGTCGAAATGCTTTTGTACCCAGTTTCTGGGGAACAAAGCTATTGCTCTCATCAGGGTTCATCTACAACGGATAGTTCAAATATGAGATCCAACCACGCTTCCATTAAGTTTCATACAAGGCGGCCAGGGCAGAGCGAGCTATCAGAGACCATGGCGGTGAGTTACGATGGAGGCTTGTATGTTGCCGGGGAGAGAATGATCTCTCTCCGAGATCATGAGATAGCTTTGGAAGCACTGAAACCGCCAACGTGCACGGCACCTCATGGTGACAAATTACAATATAACTTGATTGAATCCGCACGCTATTCCCCAACGCAACTGGCAGGATGTGAGCGTGGACTTCGTTACAGGGCTGCCGCTCACCGCCCAAGGAAACGACGCCTTTGTCACCTTCACGTGCAAGCTGAGCAAAATGGTGCACCTTATGCCCATGAACTTTGGGGACAGCTCTGCGCAAACGGTGGCCCGCATCTACTTCGACGTTGTCTGGAGGCAGCATGGAGCCCCCATGAAGATTGTATGCGACCGTGACCCCAGGTTCCAGGACTCGTTCTGGCGTGAGCTAATGAGGCTTATGGGGGTACGGGTGGCTTCTACCACTCCGTACAACCCTCGTTCAGACGGACAGGCGGAGCACACCAACCGGGTAATGGAGGACATGCTGCGCTCGTTCGTGGGTGCCAATCCTGATGACTGGGACCTCTACATGACGAACGTGGAGTTCGCTATCAACGACTCGCGCAGTGATGTCACCGGGTTCACGCCCTTTGAGCTATGCTGCGGGGTGTCCCCGATGTCTCAATTAGACCTTTTCCTGGAAGCTGCAACTCTCCCTGGCTCTGCGCGACGGAAAGGGGGGGTGGGTACCGCCCATGAGATGGCTGCGAAGTATTCGTCGCAGTTGCGAGACGCGCGTGGCCGCCTTGAGTTGGCTCAGCAGCGCCAGCGGGAGCAGTTCGACCGGCGCCACAAGCAGCATAAGTACGCAGTGGGAGATCTGGTGTGGATCGAAGCTCGTCATCTGACGGAAAAGGTGATGGACCGTGCGCTGTGCCGAAAGCTCGGTAAGCGCTGGCATGGACCTGTGACCGTGGTGGAGTGCTTCTACAGCGATTTGCAGGCGGAGCTGGCAGAGGCGGACCGCGGGGCACCGGTGGCATATCGGTTGGCCCTACCGCCGCACTGGCGCATTCACGACGTGTTTGCGCAGCACCGCCTGAAGCCGTACATCTCCGGCAAGGATGAGTTTGCATCTCGAGCACAACTGCCCGTACCTGACCCGGTAATGGTAGATGGGCAAGCGGAAGCTCACGTGGACAAATCCTGGCGTATCGTGTACGCATGGTCAAGGGTAAATCTGTGGAGGAATGGAAGGTACGCTGGACGGGCTACTCGGCAGCTCACGACCAGTGGCGCTCCAGAGACAAGATGGAGAGAGGCGGGGAAAATCAGCAGCTCAAGGAGTTCGAGGCACGACGATTAGGCATGCAGGCGGACATGCTGAAGTCTACTGAGCATGACCGACGGCAACGTCAACAGCGACAGCCCGCCCACCTTGGCGTCACCTTATCCCAGCTAATGGAACACCCATGTGACGTTCCGGAAGTGGATTCTCCACCGGAAGACTTCTGTCTGCCGTGGGAGCGGGTGGAAACCTTGGGGAATGAAGAGCTAGTGGTGATCACCGACCTTGAAGAGCGGAAGACCCGGCCAGTGAGAATCTTGGTGTTGTTCAGCGGAACCGGATCGGTGGAAAGGGAGTTTGCCAAGGCATAGTATCGAAACTTTTCGACCGTATCGACAGTTTTCGATAAGTTTCGAATGAGTATCGATCGATATGAATAAGTACCGTGTGAATATCAATCGATATGAATAAGTACTGTGTGCATATCAATCGATATGAATAAGCGCGATGCCAATATCAATCGATATGAATAAGTTTAATGTTGATATCAATCAATATGAATAAGTGCACTTTTTTTTCCACGTATCGATATATTGATATATCAATATGACCTGAGTGCACACAACATTGCAAGCAAATACACAAGGCGCGCTCCACACCTGCCTGCTGGATGGAACTTGATGTGACGGTGCGGTTGCGGCTCATATATTATGCCCCCCCTATGACGCTAGGAGGTACGTATACCAGGATCTGAATATGGGTGTTCGACCAACATAAATCCAATATTTGGGTAATCTAAGATCGATTAATCGATACTCATATCGATTAATCGATATGGCCAATCGCGGTACTTTAATTTTGTATGATCGATCGATATGAATAAGTGACCTGGAGGTATCAATCGATATGAATAAGTCCCCAAGGGGTATTCGATCGATATGAATAAGTAGTCCAAGGGTATCGATCAATATTCAATATTTCGATATGTACCAAATTCATATCAATAAATAAAAATTAATCGAAATATCGATAGTATCGAAAATATTGAATATCGATACCATGCCTTGGAGTTTGCCAAGTGCTTCCCGTCTGCCTCGGTGGTTACGCTCGACAACGACCCACGCTGGCAACCCAACCATCTCGCATCAATGGAGAACTGGGACCCCACTCAGTATCCACCGGGATTCTTTGATGTCATCTGGGCCAGCCCTCCATGCACCCAGTACAGTCAGGCGCGCACTACGGGAGGTCCTCCTGATCTGGAAGGAGCAGACAAGAGTGTGAAATGCACCCTGGATGCTATCGAGTACTTGAAGCCCAAGCACTGGTTTCTTGAAAACCCTGAGGGAAGATACCCGAATGCACTGCGGTTGCGGTCAGTGGTTCGTAAACTGCCACAGCCTCTTTTTTGCACCTACTGTAAGTATGGAGAGCGATATCGTAAGCCGACATGTATCTGGACTAGCTCACCTCCACCAACGCCATTGCTGGAGTGTACCTCGCGGACACCTTGCGCATGTAAATGGGCCACCGGAGGGCACCCTGAGACTGCTCAGCTTGGACCATCGTCTTCACAGCAACCAGGGGCGCGAGATGCTCACGCCGTGTACCCCGTACCAGCTCCGTTACTGCGTCATCTCTTCCACCATCTTCAATTCGGGGAGCTTGATACCTGAAGACACCGGGAGCGGCATCGGGAGATAGGCCGCTCTTGAGGGGGGAGGAGTTGTACCGGGAGGTACGAGCAGCGGGGTTGCATGCTACAGAGATCTGGTTGCATGCTGCCGACGAGTGGTTGCATGATACAGATGCCTGGTTGCATGCTGCGCATGCCTGGCTGCATGCCACGGAGGCCAGGTTGCATGCTACAGATGTCAGGTTGCATGCTACAGAGGCCCGGTTGCATGCCACGGAGGCCAGGTTGCATGCTACAGATGCCTGGTTGCATGCTACAGAGGCCAGGTTGCATGCCACGGAGGCCAGGTTGCATGCTACAGATGTCGGGTTGCATGCCACAGAGGCCCGGTTGCATGGCACGGAGGCCAGGTTGCATGCTACAGATGTCAGGTTGCATGCTACAGAGGCCAGGTTGCATGCCACAGAGGCCAGGTTGCATGCGACAGATGTCGGGTTGCATGCCACAGAGGCCAGGTTGCATGCGACAGAGGCCAGGTTGCATGCGACAGATGTCGGTTGCATGCACAGAGGCCAGGTTGCATGCGACAGAGGCCAGGTTGCATGCAGACAGAGGCCAGGTTGCATGCGACAGAGGCCAGGTTGCATGCGACAGATGTCGGGTTGCATGCCACAGGGGCCAGGTTGCATGCGACAGAGGCCAGGTTGCATGCTACAAATGTCAGGTTGCATGCTACATACGCCAGGCTGCATGTCACGGAGGCCAGGTTGCATGCTACAGATGTCTGGTTGCATGCCACAGAGGCCAGGTTGCATGCGACAGAGACCAGGTTGCATGCCACAGAGGCCAGGTTGCATGCTGGTGACGGGTGGTTGCATGCTGCAAGGGCCTTGTTGCATGCCGGTCACAGCTGTATGAAGAAATAATTGATGGCAAGGCAGATTTCAGGAGAAGATCTGCAATGACAATAATTATATTGAGGATCTGGTGGATTCCAGAAAGATCTGCAATGGCAATATCGTGATCTGCCTGATGATTGGTGGAGGAGTACCAGAATCAGGCATATATGTGCACATGATTGGTCGATGGCAGATGTCAATACAGGAATCCTGCTAGTGATTGTTAGAGAGCAACATGTTGAAAGGGAAGCTTGGAAAAGTGGACCTCAGTGAGTGTTGATCAAGAGAAATGAATTAAGGAAGTCTTACATGTTAGGATTAGGCATGGCGCCAAGACTAAACATAAGGATATGATGTAGGAGGTTCGAGACCATACATATATCAGAAAAGTGATTGTAATACTAGGCTGTATAGCCAGTGTTTGTCATGAAGTAAAAACAGTGGAATATAAGGCTAGAAGCCTATGTGAAGCACCAAAAACAGTAAATAAGATAAAAAGAAAAGAAAGAAGATAAAAGAAAAGAAAGAAAAAATAAAGAAATAAAGATGTATAAGTTATCAGGAGTGTGCCTGGTACACTAACTGCAAACCTGAACCCCTAGGCTCCCAAATGCCCCGCTGGAACTTCCTAAACTCATCACCCAACCAGAACTCAAGCTCCTGCCTAAAAGCATCAGAGCCCGGGACGTGGGATGCCCACGTACCCCAACACAAGGTGTCAGCAATCAGGACAGCCGCAGACCTAGTGAACAGCTTGCAGAGTGCACCAAGCACAAACCACTGAGCATTCACTAGGCCCGCAAACTTAGCCACAAGCCTCAGCGGCACCCGGCGGAAGCAAGACAAGATCTGTTCTGCACAAGCCCTAATGTGCCAGGGAACAATAGCCCGGCCAAGCCATTCGATTGGCATATTGTATTTATGCATACTGGGGCAGTGAGATGGCAATGGGCTCGGAAGGGGACTCCCGAGCCATTGACTTCGTACTATGGGGAGCGAAAGCCTGGACTTGATTATAGCTGGCAGCATATTATCGTACACCCTTCTGGTGCGCTACGCCGCTGGGAGCGTAATAGGGGCGGCGGCTGGTTTCTAGAAGACGCCACTCAGTTGAAGGCGCCGGTAGCGCCATTCTCATTACCGATTAGCCGCGTTGGGATCGCGTACTGGAATCCGACGATTGTGATTGACGATGACGAATATCATGGAATTCCCTACCAGGGGCGTAAGCCTACACACTCAGCGTCTACGAACAGTGAAGATTCGGGTACAGGCGCTGTGTCCTGGAGTAAGGAGAAGTTACCAGATTCTGATGACAATGATGACGCAGGTGTCACTAACAGTAAGGAGAAGCTACCAGATTCGGATGACAAAGATGACGCGGGTGTCATACATGACATGGACACTGCCAGTCCGAAATGGGAGCCAACTTCGCCTGAATATGATGACACCGAGGATGACGTCAGCGAGTTCGATGACTTGGTAGCTGACGATGCTGAAGAACAAGCTGAAGCTCGAAGGTTGAAGAGACTGGGACTGCAATTGATCATGGATGAGAAGGGTGAACTTCACTGGGTACCAAAGGGCACCTCCCCGACCTCACCTGTTCAGCCCGATGATCAGCCTATTACCGAGCAGAAGTCTGAGGCCATATCTGAGGATGCCCCAGCCTCTGTGGTGGAGACTGTTCATGCACCACCGAAGAAACCTTATGGGTCAGATACTGGATTGACTTCAATGGGTGAGAATAAGGCTGGGGTGTCTGAAGAGACGAAGAGGCAACCTAGGAAATATCCGAGATGTTGGACACATGAGTATATAACTCAATTGAAGTATTCCATAAGAAGTGACAGTGATGAAGAAGAAGGGCTTGACGTGGCTCCTCGTAGGAAGAAAGCAAAGATCAGCAAGGGACAATGAAATCAACTGTCTTGATTAGGATTGTCCAAATGCAGATTCTCTGATTAGGATTTGTATAGGTGGCAGATGATGATATGCCAGCCGACATGGGACAGATCGATTAGAGAATATGAACTGCGCGCCTTGAAAGTATAAGACTTGAATATTGCCCATTTGGAGGCTGTTCTAACTTGAAGTAACTATTTGGAGGAGCTGTTGCTCAACCTGTTAATTTACTGGTCAATCTTTCCTGCCATAAAGATATTGCAATTGCTTGAATTGTAGCCTTGTTCAACTGTTTATCTAGAACATTGCAATTTTGTACACTGCAAAATTGCCGACTACGGACCTGTGCCCCAAGATTGAAGCAAGATTTACCTCTGACTGACCCTTGAGCTCAGGCTCGGATACAGTCACGTGCTCAAGAAGTCTTCACTTGGAAGTGGTATTGCTCTGCGCCCTTTTTGCCCCCTGACTTTCACCCTGCATGCAAACAGGCGATTTTTCAAAACTGTTATGCTGCAAAGTGGTCAGAAAGTGGGAAAAGAAGCCGCCAGCAACTCAGATTTACCGGGATTAACAGCCAGATTGACCCGAACGGAGAGTGAAAAGTGGATCAGTGGCAGATTGAGAAAAAGAGGACCTCGGAGACCGTTTTAACGTAGGCACAAAAATTCTAGACGTTTCTTGATAGTTTTTTGTCGTTTGGAACCTGGCCCCGAGACCTGGGTCCTCATAGATCGCTACATTTTAAATTCGGATGGCCAACCGGCACGGCAGAGCAAAAATTAGACCAATTTGAGCCCAGCAGACTACATAGAAGGAAACGGGAGCCCAGAAGGATAGTTTTCCATTTTTTTTATATCCTTTGAAGGAAAAAAATAGTCTCCAATACTGGGTCCTGGCCAATTAGTCTGGATTGCTCCGGGATGGCCGCCAAGATGAAATTAGCCAAACTGCCGATCGACACTCCATTTTTGAAATTTGGCCACCAAAACTTGCATTTCACTCTGGAAAGCATATTTCGTTATTCACCACGACTTCCACTGCTACAAGGAAATATTTTTCTGAGTGTTCTGGGGGATTTGCCAAATTGGACAGATTTGACTTCCCCAACGGTCAGATTTGCACTTTGTCACTCTTAATTTCGACATGATGCAAAACGCTAACACGGGACGCTCACCTCCAACGTCGCCTACGTCGACTCCTCGGCGTACAAGGGGACGACAGGCCAGCCAGCGCAGCACGAGAGGTGCTGCCGCCACTGGGACCACTGGCAAGGGGGCGAAGGGCACCTACAAGGCGCCCTCTCCGGGTCAGCCGCCACCGGCTGCGACAGCAGCAGGTGCGCCAAGCTTCCAGATTCCCAAGAAGAAGTCGACCCTGTCAGCTGATGCTACTGAGTTTAACAGCGTGACTCCTCTGGCTCTGGACTCTGGAACCGCTTGTGTGACACCTTCCCTGGAGGAGGCTGTAACGGTACCTAAACCGCACCCTAATCCGCCCCTGCGTCATGCAAGAGCGGCGTCACCAAGGGTGCTGACTGTTGACACCCCTGGTGCAGGGCGAAACATGAGGGCGACTCCCCAGCGGTATGTCAACTTGACCTCTCCTTCCCCTGGCATCCTGCGATTGCCAGGAAGCCGCGACCTGAGCCCTCCAGCTCCGCGCCAGCGAAGCCCGCTTCGGACTCGAGACCGGACCCCGCCACCGCCGCGCCGCAGGAGCCCACCACGGACGCGCGACATGAGTCCTCCAGCTCCAAGACCGCGAAGTCCTTTGAACCCCTACAGGACTCCACACACTTGGTCTGGAGCTACGGTGATGACCTCCCCGCACGGCCAGCTGCCCACGCCATTCAGCGAGAACGCGCTTCAGGCTGAGTCCGCGGGAGCAGCCTCTGTGGGACAACCTCTACCGGCTGACCGACCACCTCGCGACCCGATCGTCGTGCGCGAAATGACCGAGGTCAAAATTGCAGCATGTGAGCAGGACATGCAGAATGAGGCGAATGAGCAGAAACCAGGACTTCGTCAATTCCCTTCCCGCTCTGATGTGGCCAACTGGCGAAAGCGCCAGCAGCCGGGTGAGAATCTCGCCTGGACTCCGCGCCCTAACCAAGGGGGGGTGGGGGCAGCGGGGAGGTCAGAGGACACGCACCAAAGCATGGCTGGCGAACTCATGGCACACTCAATGCATCCAACTCCCTCCTCAACAAGCTACGGGGAGGTGGGGGCAGCGGGGAGGACAGGTGGCTCCGGCTTGACAGGTGGCCCACGCCACATAAGCATAGCATGTTCTGAGCATTCGCTGACCTCACCGATTACCGATACCGTTACAGAACCTAAGGTGATCGGTGACTCTATGGCAAGGTTATCGGTGACTTTCGAGTCCGAAATAGACAGCGAGGCAACTTCACTGACGCCCTCACTGACTCAGGCGACTACGGAGGCGGCTACGGTTACGGATATGCTCGAGTCCCTGTTGAACTGCGAGTCCAGACCTTTGACTACCTCGCTGACCTCAACAACTACGGATATGCCCGAGTCCCTGTTGAACCGCGAGTCCAGACCTTTGACTACCTCGCTGACCTCAACAACTACGGATATGCCCGAGTCCCTGTTGAACCGCGAGTCCAGACCTTTCACTACCTCGCTGACCTCAACAACTACGGAGCAGCCAGTCAGCTCAGTCAGTTACGCAGACCTCGCACTCAGGCGTAGCATTGGACTCGCAGCCTACCAGCCGCATCTTAACCGCCACCTACCAGTCATCGAACCCCCTTCTCAAGCAGATGTCCTCAGCAGAATTCCAGTCAGAAACTTACCTCTGAACTCAGACTCAGTGAACCAGCTTTCTCGGCGGGAGAGGCGCCATCAGAGATGGGAACAGAACCAGCAGCGCCTGGCAGAACAGCGCAGAGCACTCTTCTCTGACCCCGCCTCAGCCAGAACGCCCTCAGATGCCTCTGTCCCCGCACTGAACTCTCAGCATCAATCCCAAATGCAGAATCAGATGATGTTAGAGGTATCAGAGTACATGCAAAATCTGCATCAGCAAGT
>LGRX02027537.1:0-29993 GCA_001247695.2 Cymbomonas tetramitiformis | reverse complement strand
GAAGTGCAGAATGTCACCACGCATGAAGCAAGAGGCTGAAACGTTACGTGACGTGGGACGCCGAAGTGCAGAATGTCACCACGCATGAAGCAAGAGGCTGAAACGTTACGTGACGTGGGACGCCGAAGTGCAGAATGTCACCACGCATGAAGCAAGAGGCTGAAACGTTACGTGACGTGGGACGCCGAAGTGCAGAATGTCACCACGCATGAAGCAAGAGGCTGAAACGTTACGTGACGTGGGACGCCGAAGTGCAGAATGTCACCACGGATAAAGCAAGAGGCTGAAACGTTACGTGACGTGGGACGCCGAAGTGCAGAATGTCACCACGCATGAAGCAAGAGGTTAAAACGTTACGTGACGTGGGATGCCGAAGTGCAGAATGTCACCACGCATGAAGCAAGAGGCTGAAACGTCACGTGACGTGGGACGCCGAAGTGCAGAATGTCACCACGCATGAAGCAAGAGGCTGAAACGTTACGTGACGTGGGACGCCGAAGTGCAGAATGTCACCACTAGACAATTATTATTTGAAAAATAATAATTTGGGTTATTGTAGAAGCAATGCGCGCGAACCCTAAGTTAGGGTCGCCAGGCCCGTCTGCCAGAGCGATGCCACACCGTGTCTGTGGCATCGGGACGGGGGGAGTCATCGATCACTGGATCGATGACACGTGACACGTCTGGAGGTTTGACACGAGGAGTTGGTTGTTAACAACCTTCTCATGAGGTGTCAAGCAGTTTTTCGGAATCTCAGCCTCAGGAGCAACGCTCCATCACTGTTCTTCCTTTCTTTTGATTCCGGGAACGCATTCGCAAAATTATTAGATATCGCGTAGCGAGTATCATATTTTTTCGCTCTGGTTACGCGGATGTCTGGGCAGTTGCAAGCTGGACCGAGAGGATCGTACGGACAGCCCACGGAGAAAGACGCGGGAACGCAAACCGACATCGCAGGAGTCATCCCGGCGGTCTGCGGATCTCTTTCCTTGGAGTCTTCCGGAGCCTTCTTCCTACCTTGCGAGAAGTTTATTTTGGTACGATGGTACTTTCGCTGGTTTCTCTTTCCGCGTTTGGACGCCGCAGAAGGAGCGCAGCACGTTGATCCACGAAGGAGTAGGAGTGCGGGCGGAAGTTTTTCCTTTGCGACCGAGATCTCGATGGAGAAGCACGAAGTTCCGCACTTGTAGTGACCGTCGGAGCGAGCCGCGCAGGGCAACCATTTATGTTGCAGACTGGAATTTTGCTAGTGGGGCGGAGCGGCCATTGCGGGGCGTTTTCTACCCCTGGTACTGGAGGTCGGCAGCGCTGGCGGAGGCGATCTACTCTGGGCGCTTCGCGCCTTTTCCCTCCGAGTACTGCTCTCCAGGTTCTCAGCGCGGGGCTAGGAGTTACAGGAAAGTTTTCTGCCTTGCGCGGTGGAGGCTCTTCCTTCCGCGGCCGACGGCGGGGAGACGGCGGTGAGGAACCAGCCACGCGGAATTCGGCTGCGTTCTGCGACCGGATCTCTGCGAGCGCGCTGCTCGAGCTGTATGGACACCAGCTTCGCGGGTAATTTGGGGATTCGCCTTATTTTTCAGAGATCGGAATATTCTGCAGGGAGCAGAATACGCTGCGGTGGCCTGGGGAAGGATTCTGACGGCTCAGATTTTTCGGGCAAAGGTACGAGCCGGGCGGCAATTGAGAGCGACGCAGCTCACGGAGTTGCAGCACAGCACACGCGCGCCGGGGCAACGGGCACGAGGTGTGCAGCAGGACGGCTACGAGGCTTCGCAGTGCGCGTGCGGCCGGCGTCATGAGATGCAGTTGAAGTACATGGCAGGATCGAAGTCGCCGCAGCGGGGGTGGGGAGCGAAGCTGGCTGAGGAAGCACGGCTTCGGTTGCGGCACGGCCGCGCAGGCGGGGCTGAGGCCGCTGGAGGGTGTGCCTCGGTCCCAGTGGTGCGGGCGGGATCCGTGTGCGCGGGGGGAGCTTCCAACAGAGGTGGGGGCTTCGTACTCGAGCTGATGGAGGACAGGTAGCGGCCTACGTGGTCGCGCTTGGTGCTGGGGGTGCGATCGAGGAACTTCTGCGTGGTGGATGTCGACGCCTCCAGCAGGAGCAACAGGGCGTTTTTCTTCCCTTGACTGTTGTGGACTCCCTAGTGCGTGAACTGTCCCGAGACACTGAGGGGAAGGCGGCTGCGTGATGATCAGTGTTTGCATGTTTTTTCTTGTGCATTGCTGACGTCTCTGGGGAGAGTGTGCCAGCCGTGGGATTTGTGTCACTCATGGGAAGTGAACTGGCAGGGTGTTGTGTACGGATCACGTGTTGTGCAGTGGCAGTAGGCTTGCGCCGGTGTTGGGGTGCGCTCATTTTTGTGACGACTGGCGGAGGCGAGAGCTGCACTGGGGTTGTGCGCCTGTTTTCGGCGATTGGCACCAACTCGGCGGTATGTACCAGGGGTGTCGATGGGACGTGCGTCGCCGTCCTGATGTGCACCAGCGAGCGGAGGTGGCACTTGCCGTGAGAGGCGCAACAACTTTTGAGCATGAACCGGGCTGATCCAGTTGAAGAGCGTGGACGAGCGACGGAGCTTGCACCGGCTGTGGTGTGGGCGCCGGCAGCGAGTTTGCGCTTGCCAGGGGAGGGGCAGTGGCGTTGGATGTGCGCCGGTGGAGCGTTGTGTGGCAGTAGTGAGGGTCGGTGGGACGTGCGTCACCGTCCTGATGTGCGCCAGCGAGCGGAGGTAGCACTTGCCATGAGAGGCGCAACGACTTTTGAGCATGAACCAAGCTGATCCGGTTGAAGAGCGTGGACGAGCGACGGGGCATGCACCAGTTGTGGTGTGGGCGCCGGCAGCGAGTTGCGCCTGCCAGGGGAGGGGCAGTGGCGTTTAGATGTGCGCCGGTGGAGCGTCGTGCGGCAGTGTGAGAAGTAAGCCTGTTGGGGGGGGCGCATCAGTTGTGTGGAAGGGCCGGCTGTGGGAGCGCCCCCTTCTTTGCGCTTCATGCGCCATCTGAGAGGAGGAAGGCGGTTGCGAGGCCTGCACTAGCGGGGGAGTGAGCACGGGTTGTTTTTTGCTAGTGCGCGGGGTGTGGGATGCGCAACGGCTTGGTTGCGCAAGTTGCGGGGGGCGCAGCGGTCGCACCGTTTGCGCCGATCATGGGACCTGCGCCGCCGGCGCGAGGTGCACCAGCGGGCAGAAGCTGCGCCTGCCATGCGGGGCGCACCTGCTTCGGAGTGTGAACTGGGCTGCGCCAGTTTTAGGTTGTGCACTAGTGATGGGGAGCCGGCTGTGATGGGGACGCCGGCAGCGAGTTTTTGCACCTGTCGTGAGAGATGCACTGGCTTTGGGATGCGCGCCAGTCGAGACTTGTGCGTCGCCCGGGAGGAGTGCTTCTGTTGGGGAGGCCACGTCGGATGTGGGGAGAGGCACTGGTCGTGATTGCACTGGTTGTGGGATGGGCACCCCCTGGGAACGGTGCATTTGCCGTGGGGCGTGTAACCGTCGGGGGCGATGGACTGGCTGCGGGGTGTGCGCCTGCTGGGAGTGGTACACTGGCTGTGGGATGGGCACCCGCGAGGGGTGGTGCACTGGTTGTAGGATGGACACCCGCCGGGAGCGGAGCACTGGTGGTGGGACGGGCACCAGTTGGGGATGGTGCATTTGCCGTGGGGCATGTACCCGCTGGGGACGATGGACTAGCTGCGGGGCTTGCGCCTGCTGGGAGCGGTGCATCTGCTGTGGGATGGGCACCCGCGGGGAATGGTGCATTTGCTGTGCGGGGAGAGCACCTGTTGAGGAGCGGTGCACTTGCAGTGGGATGCGCACATGTGGGGGGCGCTGCACTTGCTGTGGGGCGGGCCACTGCTGGGGGCGGTGTGCCGGTCGTGAGATGTTCACCTGTTGGGAGGTAGCGCTCGTTGTGGGATGGGCGGCCGCGGGGAGCGGTGTGTTTGTTGAGCAGTGCGCACCCGGGAGTGGGGGAGGGTGCGTACCTGCTGTTGCTTGCATGGGCACGGTGAGATGGGAGACCGGGCTGCAGGAAGTGTTGGCAGCTCCACAGTTGATGTTGGGGACTGTGCCAGAGCAAGTTACTCCGGGTGGGCCTAGCTCAGGCAGTGACTCTTAGGTGTGCACACGGAACCACTGTGGGGGGGAGGAGTGAACTTCCACAGCGGCTTCTGGGGGCCAGTTACACGTGAACCTGGTAGCGCACGGCGCCTAGCTCCAGACAGCAGTTACACGTGGACCTGCTAGGGCTAGCCCAGAAGCCTCGTGCACCGGGTAGAGCCCTGTTGTGGGACGGGCACCTGCCGGGAGTGGCGGGCTCGCGGGAGAGCGTGCACCCGCCGTTGTTGTGCTGGTGCACAGGAGGGATGTGAAGCCGGGTTGAAGGGGGTAGTCGGCAGCTTCACGCTTCGCCTTTGGGGAGCCGAGATTGCTCCGGGTGGGGGCCTAGATCAGGCAGTGACTCTTAGGCGTGCACATGGAGCCGCTGTGCGGGGGAAGGGTGAACCTCCACAACGGCTTCTGGGGGGGGGCTTGTTACACGTGAACCTGGTAGCGCGTGGCGTCTAGCTCCTAACAGCAGTTACACGTGAACCTGCTGTTGTGGGATGTGCGCCTTTGGGGGCGGTACTCTAGTAGGAGGGTATGCGGCTCCTGGGAGCGGCACTTGCGTGGGGATGTGCACCCATGGGGAGAGTTGCACTTGCTGCGGGATGTGCACTGTTGAGGGTGATGCTCTGGAGGGATGTGCACCCCCGGGGGGCGGTGAGCTTGCTTGGGGTCTGCATCCGCTGGGGGAGCGGGACACTTGCTGTGTGATGTGCGCACGCGGTTGGGGTGCACTTGAGTACGGGACGTGCGGCCGCTGGGAGGCAGCGCACTTGCTGTGGGGTGAGCACCCACTGGGGGGTGGCGGCTTCTTTGGTGGTGTGCACCCGATGTTTGTTCTGGATGTGCACGGTGAGGACGTGATACGGGCCGAAGGGAGTAGTAGGCAGCATCACAATCTTTTCTGGGGACCGGGCTGAGAGCAGGATGCTCCGGAGGGAGCTAGTCCATGGGACTGGCCCAGGAGCGCCGTACATGCGGCTGGAGCACTTGTAGGGGTAGGTGCGCCCTCGAGGGCAGTACACTTGCTGGGTCGGTGCACTCCTTGGGGGGCAGTGCACTTGTGTTTTGGACGTGCGACCGCTGGGGGGGCAGCGCACCTGCTGTGGATGAGCATCCGCTAGGGGGCTCGTGGGGGAGTGGGCACCCGATGTTGCTCTGCATGTGCACGGGATGTAGTAGATAGCCTCCCAGGCGCCTCTGGGGACCGGGCTGAGAGCAGGTTGCTCCGGGGGCCTAGCTCAGGCTATGGATCTGTGAGGCGCACGATTCGAGAGGAAGATGTGAAGCCGGAGTCCTTCACGGCAGCTTCTAGGAACCAGGAGGGTTGGTTGCCCAGAGCCGGGCTTAGTTCCGGAGAGCAGAGAGTTACAGAGAGCCCTGCTAAAGCTAGCCTAGAGGCTTCGTGGGGAGGCTCACGAGTCCTGTTGCGAGATGAGCGCCCGCTGGGAGCAGTGGGCCCGTGGGGGGCGTGTGCACCCGATGTTGTTCTGCATGTGCGCGGGAAGGATGTGAGGCAGGCCAAAGGTGTAGTGGGCAGCCTCACAGTCGTTTCCGGGGGCCGAGTCGAGCGTAGGGTGTTCTGGGAGCCTAGTTTAGGCAGTGGATCTGTGAAGTGCACGATTCGAGGGGAAGCTGTGAAGCCGGAGTCCTTCACAGCAGCTTGTGGGAACCAGGGGAGCTGGTTGCCTGGAGCCGGGCCTAGTTCGAGGGAGCAGAGAGTTACGAAGAACCCTGCTGGAACTAGCCTGGTGGCAGGCGGCGGCAGTGTCTCTGAAGAGTAGCACGGTGGGAGCTTCTGGGGCCTGGAGGCCTTAAGGCCGGGTAGACATGGAGGCCTGGAGGCTTCAGGGCGGGGCCGGGCCTAGTTCAGAGAGCAACTGCTGAGAGACCCTGCTTGCAAGTGCAGCAGAGAGTAGAGAGCGGCTTGCTAGAACTGGATTAGAAGCTCCGTGCACGAGACCTCAGAGACCTGCTCCACCGCGGGAAGAGGCTTCGGAGTCCTGTTGTGAGATGAACACCCGCTGGGAGCGGTGGGTTCATGGGGGGTGTGCACCCATTGTTGTTCTGCAGGTGCACGAGAAGCGTGTGAGGCGCGCCGAAAGGCGTAGTAGGCAGCTTTGCAACCGCTTCCGGGAACCGAGCTGAGTGCAGGTTGCTCCGGGGGAGTCTGGTTCATGGAACTAGCCCAGGAGCATCGTGCATTAGGTAGGGCACTTGCAGCGGTGGGTGTGCCCTGTGGGGGCGGTGCACCTGCTGGAGATGCGCACTTGGGTGTAGGATGGACAGCCGCCGGGGGGGCGGTGCACGGGCTGTGAGTATTGCACCCGCTGGAGGCGATGCGGGTCGAGGAGCAGCAGCTCATCCTTCCGGCCACGTTCATGGAGGCAGCGAAGGCATTGGACTAAGGTCATGGCCTCGCACATTCCCCGTTGCCCTCCCCTTCACATGTGGCTTTGGGTGCCTGTTAGGTCTGTCAGGTGAGCGGCTGCTTTGCAGATTGGGCGGCAGTGTCTCTGAAGAGTAGCACCGTGTAAGCTTCTGAGCCAGAGGACCTAGTTCGAGCGCGTATGCTGCCAGAGACCCGCTGCTAGAGACCCGCTGCTAGAGACCCGCTGCCAGAGAGCAGCAGAGGTGACAGAGCAGCAGAGGTGACAGAGCAGCAGAGGTGACAGAGCAGCTTGCTAGAACTAGCTTAGAAGCTTCGTGCACGAGACTCTTAGAGACCTGCTCCACCTGACAGAGAGGGAGACAGACATTCATGCCACATGCTGAGAGACCGAACAAGCCAGGCGGTGGCAATTAATATATTGAAATATATGAATCTGCCAAGACCTCTGCTTGCTTGTTGTGACCGGTGCTCTCTGCGGGGGAGGGGGGAGAGTGCATGCTTCGTACAATAATAGACAATTATTATTTGAAAAATAATAATTTGGGTTATTGTAGAAGCAATGCGCGCGAACCCTAAGTTTAGGGTCGCCAGGCCCGTCTGCCAGAGCGATGCCACACCGTGTCTGTGGCATCGGGACGGGGGGAGTCATCGATCACTGGATCGATGACACGTGACACGTCTGGAGGCTTGACACGAGAAGTTGGTTGTTAACAACCTTCTCATGAGGTGTCAAGCAGTTTTTCGGAATCTCAGCCTCAGGAGCAACGCTCCATCACTGTTACGTGACGTGGGACGCCGAAGTGCAGAATGTCACCACGCATGAAGCAAGAGGCTGAAACATTACGTGACGTGGGGCGGGTGCAAGCCACCGCATGAAGCAGGCTGTTCGTGACGTGGGGCCTTAAGTGCAAGAATACAGCGCAGCAATGAAGCAAGAGGCTGAAGCGTTACGTGGCGTGGAAGCGGCGAAGTGCAGAATATCACCATGAAGCAAGAGGCTGAAACGTTACGTGACGTGGGGCGCCGGAAGTGCAGGAATGTCACCATGAAGCAAGAGGCTGAAACGTTACGTGACGTGGGGCCGCGAGTGCAGATGCCACCACGTAAAGCAAGAGGCTGAAACGTTACGTGACGTGGGACGCGAAGTGCAGGATGTCACGCATGAAGCGAAGAGGCAGCGTTACGTGACGTGGGGCGCGAAGTGCAAGGTGTCACCACGCATGAAGCAGAGCAAACGCGTTACGTGGCGTGGGACCCGAAGTGCAGAATGTCACCACGCATAAAGCAAGAGGCGAAGCGTTACGTGACGTGGGGCCGAAGTGCAGAAAGCCACCACGCATCAAAGCAGAAAGGCTGAAGCGTTACGTGTGGGGCCGCGAAGTGCGAATGTGCACGCATAACAAGAGGAAACGTTACGTGACGTGGGGCGCCGAAGTGCAGAATGTCACCACGCATGAAGCAAGAGGCTGAAACGTTACGTGACGTGGGACGCCGAAGTGCAGAATGTCACCACGCATGAAGCAAGAGGCTGAAACGTTACGTGACGTGGGACGCCGAAGTGCAGAATGTCACCACGCATGAAGCAAGAGGCTGAAACGTTACGTGACGTGGGACGCCGAAGTGCAGAATGTCACCACGCATAAAGCAAGAGGCTGAAACGTTACGTGACGTGGGACGCCGAAGTGCAGAATGTCACCACGGATAAAGCAAGAGGCTGAAACGTTACGTGACGTGGGACGCCGAAGTGCAGAATGTCACCACGCATGAAGCAAGAGGTTAAAACGTTACGTGACGTGGGATGCCGAAGTGCAGGACACCGCCAAATCTAAGGCAAGAGGCTGAAACGTTACGTGACGTGGGACGCCGAAGTGCAGAATGTCACCACGCATGAAGCAAGAGGCTGAAACGTTACGTGACGTGGGACGCCGAAGTGCAGAATGCCACCACGCATGAAGCAAGAGGCTGAAACGTTACGTGACGTGGGACGCCGAAGTGCGGGACACCGCCAAATCTAAGGCAAGAGGCGGAAAAGCCACGTGCCACTAAGTTGGATGTGATGAAATTGAGTCCCTGGGCTCCAAGACTTGATAAGCACCTGTTTGGAGAACGCGAGCATGTGCGTGTATGTTGGGCGTCCAAACCTGAAGGGTTGGTCACAGAACAAGTAAAAGTTCCACTCGTAACTTGTTGCAGTCCAAGTTGAGAGTGCAGATCCGTCCTAGATACGACGCTTCGGTACTAAATGGCTCCATTGTGAGCACTAGTGCCTCCACGCAACTATGAACAACGCTGTTGAGTTATGAAGTGACGCAAGGACAGCTGGCCACGCAAAATCCTGGTGCCGATGGCCCCCTAAATAAAGGGAGATAAGCGTACGTGAAGACAATGGTGTTCAGAACAAAGAGGGTGCAGTACCTGGAAGATCCGGGCGCATTGATGCATACAATTTTGTGCCACAACAACTTAGACTGAGCCCTTTCCGCGGCCACGTTGCACAAGTGGCTTTTATCGACCCAAATTCCGTCGCGTTTGAAGTCTGACTGATAAAATATAACAATTGCACTGGGAGCGCTTTTTTGCAATATGATTTCGCAAGTCTCCTTGAACCACTCGCAGTAGATGTGAACGCTGTTCCCGCAGTCCGGCAACTCGCAGATATCCGGCAGCGAAGTTATCACCTGGAAAAACATCAATCGGCCGTGATAGCGACTTAGGTATACACTTAAATCCAGCAGCTTGACCACTAATGTGATGAACTTCAAAGTGCACCCTAAGAATTTGTGTCTAACACGCCTTGCACACGTTGTGAGATTCGCCTCGTATCGCAACACTGATGAGGCGGGCAAGGTATGCACTCGGGATAATTCGAGACTTTTGCTAATACTCCGGAGTTGTGATACTTCATACGAATACCTGTTCCGTAAAAGCTGTTTGAGATTTTATCCAAGCCAGCGCGTCGCAGCAGTGAACCCAGCGTGTCACAGCACGTCCCTCGTCACTCACTGCATTCGTTTTCCACGAAAGCTGTTCAACGTTTTGCAAGTTCATTCCTTGCGCGCTATCGAAAAATTGCACCTCTGCCCAAGCATCGCCAAGTCTGCATGATACACTCCACGAACTTCGACGTAAGATCGTGACAGTGGTTGATCCTGATTTTGATGATATCGACACGGGTGCTCGAGTGTGGGAAGGGTGTCTGCATACACTGAAGAAAACTGCGTCTGCTTCTACGACGGCTTCCACAATAAATGCATTCTGATAGAGAATGACGCCAGCGTTACGATGGAACGAGAAAGTCGAATGGTCACTGACCCACAATTACCGACTGTCGCTGAGCGTGATGTCTTCCTTCGCTTTCGTTTTACTTGAGGCTTTGACGGACTCTGCTCGAGTTCCTCACTTTTCAAGTTTTGGCGTGCTCCAGTTTTGTCTTCAGTGTTGGTGCTTCCGAAAAGTCTCTCAAATCTAAAACCAAAAAAACGATAACAGATACCAATGGCCAAACCTGAAATCAGCCCGACTGTAAAAGAACGAACTTCGATAACCCTGGACGACATTTGTTCCCTCTCGGTCGTATGCAAAGGATGCTCTTCACTTCAACGATCGACGTATATCCCCTCTCTCTTTTGGCACTGCGATGAGAAAAGAAATAGTCTCAACTCTGTGAACTGAAGCATGTGATTTTACGATGGGTTTTCTGCTAAACGAAACAGAAATTATCAACCAGTAGAGCTCTACTGAAAGGGTTTTGGTTTCACACCTGACTATCGGGTTTTTACACTGATCTCTCATATTCTCTCTCAACACTTTCTCAACTCTCTCTCTCTCGTCTCGTGTCTCGTGCTCTCGTCAGGATAGGAAACCGAGGTCGATGTCAACTTTCTCAAATGAAGATTTCCTCGCGGCTAAGGATATAAAGTGGGGTGCGGCACCCTTAAAAACAGGTCTCGGAAATGGATTTCGACCCTTGGATCAACCACTACGGGCGTTGACCTACCTGGGAAAATGGTCAACGCTCAGGCCTGAGGGAAACCCTAGCCTTGGAAATCTGGATGATTTTTGCGCCTGCATGTCCTGAACATTTTGGGCCTGTGAAAGGATATATTGTGTTCTTTTATGCTTTGCGAAGTAGAAACAACTCTTGAAGTCACCCAATGTGCCTTGCATCACGCGCTCCGCGAAGATGAACAAGGCTCACGGGGAGCCCAATCTTGCCACCCCCACTGTAAGGGGGGGGCACAGTGGGTCTCCCGTCTGTCACCCCTCAGCCCGATGTGTCACCAGTGTCCGTTGTCACGTGTGTCACGGTGTGCTATAAAACACCTGACTAAGTATTTTATATCATCTTAGTATCCGAGTGCACGAGCGCCTGCCCCTGCGAGACAGTATCGCTCCTCAGCGCCTGACATATATATATCCTTATATATATATCTCTCACTTTCTATCAGGTTATGGGCCCACCACGCTTCCACTGCGCAGGTGTGACGCCGGCAGCTGGTTGTGGTTGTGCCACGTAGACACTTCAGAGTGAGGTTGTGTCATGAAGGATACAATCGTGCCGCACAGGCCGCACGCCCCCAACAGTCGCGCCGCCCATAGCCGCGCGATGCCCCAACAGAGAGCGCACCGCAACGGCAGATTGGGGGAAAAGTTGTATCCTTCGTGTTTCACTCTTCGCCGCCTACGTGGCACCGTGGGGAGTCAGTACTCTGTACCGCACCAGAATCGCCATCAATAGCCAGAGTAGCTCAACGGCAGAGCGCTCGTCCGGTATGCGAGAGGTCACGGGCTCGATCCCGGCCTGGCTCACCTTTTTCGGGCTTCTGGTCTAGCGGTACAGTTTCTGTTTCCCCATGAAAGGCTTGTTAGGCTATTTCAAGTCCCTCGTATCCGGATGGAAAACGCAAACGAATTCACGTTGCGTTGTGAGCGTGAAACCGACACACCACAAGGTATATCACCCAAATATTGCACAGTACTTGCGCAATATTTGGGTGATAGTTATGCGTTCCAAGTTTGGAGACCAAATTCTCGCAATGGCCGCCGGAGCGGCTCAAAAGAATAATTGGTGAAATTCACGATTGAGGTGAGTTGGTACCACGCGGTTACGCATGTCCTCTAGGACTTAAGGGTTTTAGAAGGTGGGGAACACAGTGGTAGCGTCCAAAAGCACGATTTGTCACGATTTCAGCGGGAATGAAAAATTGAGAAGCTCGAAAACGAAGCTCGAAGTGCCACAAATCGCAACCAAATCTTAAGCATGAGAGCGTAAAACTTGGTTGAGACCATCGCATATGAATGCATATATATTTATGAACTTGTGTATACGATATATGTGTGAAAATGCATACATGCTCGCATTTAAGCAAAGTACAGCACGTGTTTTATGTTGTAGTTCCGCACTGAAACTTTGGCTCTGTTGAGTTTCGCACTGGCGCAACTCTTCTGAACATTTCTGAACATGATCGCTTCGGAAAGAAATCGAGATCGATCGGGAATTCCGACCACGGTATCCTATACAGGGGGAGTATAGTAGATACGTAGTACCGGGTAGGTACTACAGTACTAGGTATCGCGGGAAGAAACGCGCCCGAAAATGGCTGAGGACCACATCTCCCAGGTTGTCCGCAGTGCACCCGCAACACAGCCAAAAATTCGACAGGCAATGCTTCCGGGCGTATATTTAAAAAAATGAAAACGTTTTTTTGACCTGCTATATCTTCTAACAAGTATTATAGCTTGCGGTAGCCACCCGCGGAACTCCGTGAGGTAAAGTATATCGCCCGGTACCCCCTTATGGCATTTCAGTTCGAATTTTTGCCGCCAGCGTACTAACCTCCTGCGAGAAAGACAGATCCGCTGTCCGGCTAAGCTCGCTGAGCATCAAACTGATAATCCCCTAAACAGTGTCTGGCCGAGGCTTTATGCTCTCGGAAACCCAGACAGTAAAGCAAGACTGTACTACTGTACTGTACTACTGTACAGTACAGTGCTAGGATGTCACGGACACGATACGGAAGCAGGGTCAGGCTAGGGGCTAGTCAGAGCCCATAATAACTAAGCCTAAACCCGAAGTCCAGCACACCACCCGTGGGTGTGACTACCTAGCAAGGCAGGTACAGGATATACAGCCACGAGATAACAAACAAACACCTACGTGCAACTCGGTGGAAACCGATCACTTCTAGCTGGGTGCCGGGGTCTTGACCCGGTCATCCCACTACTGGGCTAAAGCTAATCAAGCTGCCAGGACAATCGAAGCAAACTCAGCCACTTTGAGGCTGGTCAGCATGGCTGAGTTCAGCGGTCGGGATGTAAGCACAGTTGAATCCCGAAGTGAATTGTAAGCTGCCTGTTTCAAATTGAGCACCACCAGACCCAAGTGGGTAAGGTGGATCGACAGCAGAAAGTAAAGCAACCGAAGAACTGAAACAAGTAGAACCCCACGGCGGTTTGAGCATTGAAGAAGGAGATAAAAGAACTCCATCATCTGGCGGCCAATCACGGATGCCTGCAGCACCAAGTGGTGGAATCGAAGCAAAGAGATCTCCAGTAGACCAACGGGCGGTGGCTTTGGGCTCAACCAGGCCCCTGTCACCACCGCCCACGGCAACCAGAGATGCCGTAGCGCTAGTCAGCAGAGAACAACAAAGCACGGAAGCCATCAACGCACACCGGAGAAAGCTCGGCGGAGTCCGGGGACGGTAGAACGGAGCCAGACTGCCACCGGCCGCTGGCGATGCTCCCCCGTCAGAGTCATGCTCAAGAGTGCCGAAGGAGCCAAAAGCCACTCGCTGCCCGCTGTCAGAGTCATTGTCAGAGCCTTGGTCATTGTCAGAGACTTCAGAGCCAATGTCAGAAGTCTCAATCCTCATGCCAGCAAACAGCGGAGCCGGTGCAGAGTCGCCGAGCTGGAGTGACGGGACAGAGCCAGGCAAGCCGAGAGAGCCAGGGACAACCACTGGCGGGTCATGAGCCGCAGGCACACCACCAGCCACGAGTGCAGAGGGATGCCGAACCGCAGGCGGTGGCGGAATCGAGCCCCGTGCATCCGAGTGGAATGTGGCCAGACCAAACTGAGCCATGCCGTCATCGTCAGCCGCCGCATCCTGAGCGGAAGCCGCCGCATCCTGAAAGTGCCGCAGAGATGTGGGCTCAGCCGTCACAAAAGAACATGCTGACAGCTCGCACACCTCTGGGCGACCCTCCATCATGCAGAGCGACTCGAAGGCATGCTCATCCCCAGCGTCATAGAAACGCTGGAAACGAACAGCCAAGCAGTCAGTCTCATAGTCCTCAACTGCACCACAGTAGTGGGCAGAGTGAAGACCGCCGTTGGGGCATTCAGCATGCCAGTGCTTCAATCCACTTTGTGCACACTCCGCATTTCTGCAGTGAGGCACGAAGGCACCGCTCTTCTTGTCAAACGAGACAGGAGGAGCGGTGCCAAGTGGCTTAACACCAGCACGATGATGCTTAGCAGCAGAGCGGGTAAGGTGCTTGCCCGCAGGCGGAGGCCCTTCCCGCTTCTGCCGCTTCAGGTCACGAATGTCCTGCTGCATGCGCTCCAGCTGCTTCTGCAGACTGGACAACGCCGCAGCCAGGTCAGACGCGCCATCGCCGAATGACAGAGCAGAGACACGGGTGTCAGAGACTTGCAAGCCGTGGCGGAACTGCTCCCGCACACGAGCCTGAATAGTCAAGAGAGACACGCCCTGCCGCTGGTCAGCTCGAGCCAAGGAATTAGCCAAGTCACGGTACAACGCCGAATTGCCGAGAGCCTTGAGAAACTGCCGCTTCACCGCGTCCTCTGGCAAGTTGTGGGAACGCTGAACGTCCCGCAACAGGCCATTGAACTCACAGATGCCACGGTCAGGATCCTCGCTGCTGGGGATGCGAACCGCCAGCAGCGACTCAAAAGAGTCAAAGGGCTCTGAGCGCTCCTGGAGCATGCGTACCACCTCAAGGGCAGCACGCTTGCCATCTCCAGGAACGTCAGACCCAGAGGCCTCAAGCCAGTCACGAGCAGGCGAGCCAGGGCGAGCCAGAAACGTCAGAGCCGAAAGCAGCAATTCGTTGCCCTCATGCCTAGCCGCAACAGTCATGTCAGTCAGGTCAAAGAGGGGAGCAAGTGCCTGCGACTGGAGAAGAAATTGTGCTCGAAGCTCATGCATGATCTGTGAAAAAATGTCGACTGCGTCGGACTCTGTACCAGCGAAGCGGTCTGATTTGTCTCCGAGAATTTTCGTGGCAACGATTTTCGCAACCTTCCTGTCAAAATTGTCGCGAGCAAGCTGTTGACATTTGTCGAGAGTCTCCCTCGCAGCTGCGGTGGTCGGAACGGGCAGCTGCGGGGTGTGCGGTGTCGCAGTGTGCTGCGCACCCACATCATCAAAAATCGTCTCTAATCTATGGACGCGTGACCGCGTCATTCTATTTGCCGTGGTAACCATGATAGAGAGACAGGGGAAAGGTCGAGCTAAGCAGGGTGGTGGTGTAAGAATCGTCACAGCGGCCAGATACTCTGTAGAAGTCTCAGCAGAACAGATTGAAAGTTACAGGTCGTAAGCGGAAGACTAAGAGCGGCCAAAATTCACAACGTGTGGAGCGTCCTCGCCAGGGCCAGTGGCGCACGATGCAGATCAACTCTCGCTGCGACGATACTGCTGTAAAATAAAAAACAATCCGTCACAAACTGATCTCCTGCGCAGCGAAGGCGAGCACAACGCGTGCCGCCATCACTGCCATGTCAAAAGGCCATACCGCGAGAATGATACACCACCGCCCAAGTGGGCGCTCAACCCCTCCTACGTCCTACTTAGCCGAACATGGCAACAGCAAGGCGCTGCGCCATCATCAGAATCACCGGAAAGCCGGTGCGGGCCATAACCTGCGAGGAAGACAGATACGCTGTCCGGCTAAGCTCGCTGAGCATCAAACTGATAATCACATAAACAGTGTCTGGCCGAGGCTTTATGCTCTCGGAAACCCAGACAGTGAAGTAAGACTGTACTACTGTACTGTACTACTGTACAGTACAGTGCTAGGATGTCACGGACACGATACGGAAGCAGGGTCAGGCTAGGGGCTAGTCAGAGCCCATAATAACTAAGCCTAAACCCGAAGTCCAGCACCTCCTTTTTTAGGGTTTAGTACCTTTCGTGTTAAAATTTTTCAGTTGAGCTAATAAAGTATACTAAAGGTATATTTTATTTTGCTTAACTTGCCCTTTTTCTTTAAAAACCTGTAGTCCTATGGATCCTAGGATCCGTAGGGCAGTGAAGGCGACAACTAGCGACCTCTAATCGCGCCGTCCCTTTTTGAGCATTTAACTGTGCTCAAGGTCAGCAAGTGGAAAAAGTTTCGATGGCTGTGTTTTGATGTATGTGGTACCTTTTCCAGGGTTTAGTAGTTTGGGCTTTTCTGAGATTTCTTCAGCAATGATTTTCCTTAGTTCGCTATCTTGGGTTGTTCTAAGACTATACAAACTATTATGTTATGTCCTGAGCATTCAAGTTGGATGTGTTCGAAGGTGCTTATTATAATACATTTACGTCGATGAGTAAGGCAAGGCCTTCGGAACGATCTACTGGAGTCTGTTCCCCTCATACATAACTGTCTGCAAAGCAGGGAGCATTCCACTAACTATGGAAGCAAGAGGCGGCTCGGCACTAATGAGACGTGTCGGCCACCATGTCGGTCAAAAACATCAGCAGGTCACGGATCTGATGCCTGGTGGGGATGGAGAATCGGGCAGTGGGGGTAGAAGGTGAGGGCCCAGGGGTGCCCCATTCCCTGGGCCTTGGCCCCCGTGGGGCTGGGACCCCAAGGGGGCTCAGCCCCTGAAGGGCAGGGGGAGGAGGGTTTTATTTAAAGTGATTTCCTAGTATGTTACTAGCATGATTTTTGATCTCTGTGCTCTTTTTAGTTTTCGTACTGAGTTTCATGATGCTTGGGTTTTCATTGCCACGTGCTCGGTGAGTTGCTCAGTCCCATAGGCATGACCAGCCACTCATAAGCTCCGAAGTGGGTGGTCATGGCTGTCTTCTCGATGTCCTCCTGTTCCATGGGAACTTGCCAGAATCCCCACAAGGCGTCGGCAGTGGAGAAGACGGTTGCTCCTTGTAGGTCATCGAGGAGGGTTTGTACGTCAGGAAGAGGGTACTTGTCCTTGACCGTGATCTCATTTATCGACCTGTAGTCGATAACCAGGCGCAACTCCTTAGGGTTGCTCGGCTTCGGCACCATAAGTACCGGACAACCCCAGGGAGACGCCGATGGACGGATGTACCCCTTGGCCAACAGCTCGTCAAGTTGTGCACGAAGTTGCCGAAGCTCCTCTTGCGACAACTTGTAGTTACGCCGATGTAGCGGCTGTCCACTCCAGTCGGATCGCAAGCGAATGTTGTTCTTGTAGTCGCGGCTTTGGACGGAGTCAGGCAGCTCCGTACATATGACGTCCCTGAACTCCTCCTCAAGGTCGCGCAGCTGTTGCCATATCTCCGGGGACACTGTCTCGTCAATCTCGTCCGGCTCCTCCGCTTCCATGGCGTGGGGCTTGGGCGGCGGTGACGGTGGTTCCTCGGCCACTGGAGCGGCCTGCTCTTGAGATAAACCTTCAGTATGGGGCTTCTCGTCGCTCCAGCGCACACGCTTGCGTCGCGGCCGACGTTCGCGGAGTAAGCGCCTTCCCTGCTCCAGCGCGGCTGCGGCTTCGGCATGCCAGGTGGGTGGTTTCCCTTGCGCGTGGTCGTCGATTGCCTGGGCACGTACGTGCTCAGGTAATAAAGCAAATGCTCCCAAAGCTTCCCGCTTGCTCTGGAAGAACCCCAGATGTAGGTTGTTGGATGGCGCATTGTCCGCAGGGGGACCAACAGCACCCTCCAGCGCGACCACGTCAAAGTTTTGTGGGCGGGTGGACTCCACTGTTGCGTACACCTTATCCAAGTGGTCCTCGTCACTGGTGCCTGGGCTGGGCCGCACAGATTCCCGGAGGAGTAGAGCGTCCTCGGCTTCGGAGTCGGTGTCTGACGCGGACATCAGCGCAGGCGCGTCCGTCTCACCCAGATCCGCTTGGGAGGAGTCCATGGCGCCCGCGACTTGGGCGTCTTGCTGCTCAGAGCTAGACGTGGCGCGACGCTCGGACGAAGCGTCCTTGGGCTTGGCGTTGGTCTCGGCGTCGGCATCTTCGTCACATGCGACCGCCCCGAAGGTGCCGTCGGGTCCCAGGTACACCACGAAGGCACACTCATCCTTAGATTGGAGGGCTCGAAGGTCCTTGCGTACCCTTTTGGGGTCCAACAAGACTCCTTGTACCAGCGCCATGGCCTTATCCTTGGGTCTTGAGGGGTCTGGCGTTCCCGGCGCGCAGCCTGTAATGACCACTCTCTTGCTTCCAGAACCAAACCGGATGGAACCCCATCGGGAGTAATCCAAGGTGACTGGGGAGTGGGAGGCTAGCCAAGGTCCTCCAAGGATGATATCCACGCAAAGATCAATGGGCATCACTCTGAGCTCCAATTGCTTGACGTACAACCCCTTGGTGGTCTCTGCTTGCAGTCGAGGGCGGACGCACGTGTTGACATCGTACGACGCGCCGTCAGCTACTCGCACTCGCATGGTTCGCAGTGCTGGATATTGCGTTGCCATTGGCAGTACTGGCCAGCCGAGTGGTGGCTTGTATTCATGTGCCATCGCACTACATGACAGATATGACAGAAAGCAGGGCACAATACTTTCGTAAGCTGTGTCACGCTGGACGCTTACATGTGATTGGGCATTTGGAGCATGGACCTATTGGCAGAAGATGCATGTGGGTCATGGTGTTTCGCAATCCTTTGACAAGAGCCAGGATGTTGCGAGGAGGAGAAGCTTCTGGAGTGGGTATGTATACCTTCAGCATGGGCAAGTTCGCAATGGATGGCGTTACGACAGAAGATGCTGAGCAAGCTCTTGTCTAATGTCTGTGCTACCAGTGGCAGCTACAGATGGGGGATGTTGAGAAAAAGAGCTTGCATAAGTTGTGAGAAGAGATAAAGAGATATCAAAAATTTTGAGATTTTGTATAGTTACAGTAGCAAGCTAACTGTGCAGTCATATAAGGAAACATATGCAAAGCCGAGCTAGTGTTGTGGAGGCGCTGACAATAAGTAAGACTGTCTAGTAGTAGGGCTAGAGAGTTGTGCTTTGTGTGGACGCTTCGTGCATAAGTTCGCGACAGCTGTCACAAACCACGGCTTATCGTGTACCTCAGCCGGGTTGTGACACTTGCTGTAGCAGTTTCTGTGACGAACGTATGACACGCGCAGTACGATACGCGCAAGGAGTTATGACAGTGACGAGATACGGAAATACGGATGGGTGTTACACTTGTTTGGAGATAGCGAGAATATGTAGGGCGGCGTAGCAGGGTGAGCCAGACGCTCATTTTTGTTTTGCCTTCGTAACAGTGATTCCGAAAATAGCCAGGACTCGCTTAAGACCGCGAAAACAGCAGTGTTATGAGATAATTCATAAGATACAGTATTCTTCTGCTTGTAAAGACATACATTTGTGGACTTGTCCTTGTGCGATAGCGTCAGAACTGTAATTAACAGTCTTTTTCATGTTGAGAAAAAGAGCTTGCATAAGTTGTGAGAAGAGATAAAGAGATATCAAAATTTTTGAGATTTTGTATAGTTACAGTAGCAAGCTAACTGTGCAGTCATATAAGGAAACATATGCAAAGCCGAGCTAGTGTTGTGGAGGCGCTGACAATAAGTAAGACTGTCTAGTAGTAGGGCTAGAGAGTTGTGCTTTGTGTGGACGCTTCGTGCATAAGTTCGCGACATACTGACGACTGTCTGTCATTATAATATATGACATGACTCGACATGACATGACATGACATGCTGGAAACAGCACAGCAGCCTAGGGGAGAACGCTCCCGGCGGATAAAGAACGAACTCAATAATAGATAACATACGGGAATAAATACCCGGACAGACACAAGCAGAGTCACCGAGGATGACATACCGGATATGACACGTGACAGTACGAACATGTCACAGTGCATATTCCAGCACACCACCTCATCTGAGGTGAATCTACAGCTTGTGAATGCCACCACCCTAGCTACTAGAATGTTACGTCTAATGAGAACGTGAAAGTCAAGTAGCTAGCAATGATCACAAGATGCACACGAAATGATCAAATATATACTGGCCGCTAAAGAAGAACTCGTGCTGCGGAATTCCTAAGGTCTAATCTCTGCCGGCTAGTGGTCAGCAGCAAGTCAAGATGCCGCCTGTCTGCTCACGGGAAAAGAAGTAAGGATGATCGGAGCTGCCTGTCGGCTTAGCTGCGGACGTCGATTGCGAACTGAGAAAAGAGGTCTTCAATGCCTGAAAGGTTCGACTTACTGAATATGCCCAGCTGTCCGCTAGCGGTCAACACCCGAATCACAAAATACATCGGAGAGATCCCCATCTCAGCTAGTGGTCGAAACATCTACGAGAAGTGCCCTGCCTGTCCGTTTAGAAATTAAGAATAACCAGAAGAATATCCCCCACCAGAGTCGTAGCCAGCACCACCAGATCCGTAATCGTAGTGGTCGTCGTGCGAATCAGAACGAGCACCACCAGAGTCGTACTCGTCGTAATTGTTGTGCTCGTGGTTCTGCGAAAAATCGGAACCTTCGTTCACCGGTTCAGCGTCCTCAAGAAAGAAAGATGCGCTACCAGTAGAAATATTTTGCTGCGGAGAAAACTCAGTTTCTGAAACTTCTAAAACTCCACCATAGTAGTCGCCCTGGAAACCTGTGTCCAGAGCGTGCTGCTGTTCCAACTGAGAAGAAGAAAAATGCGGAGAGGCCAATAGGCCACCAGTCCCCTCCCAATCGTCGTCAGATACATCGTAATACCCAAGCGGGTACTCAGATTCATCTTCGCTCTCACTACTGTCAAAAACTGCGTGGATATCCTGCTCTGAACCAACTACATGAACGCTGGAATCTACGGAGTGATAGTAGTGACGCTCCACACGAACAGCAGGGGCCTGTTGTGGGAGCCTGCGCGAACTGGAACGTCCAGTCGCGGGTCTGGTAGTGGTAATCTGAGAAGAAACAGATCGAGTGTCTAAAATTACGTGTCCAGTGCCAACGCCCTGCTCACAGTAACAGATCTCTGAAGAAACCAAATGATCGGACCCAGCACCACCAGCTGCCGTGTCCTCTGAGACGATAATGATGCTCAGCACAACAGGGTCGCAAACTGCAGGAGACTGTGGAAAAATCTGTGGAGCACTCCGAAAATGAGCGAGCGCTCTAGCCTGGGCTTGGCATAATGAAACCAATTGAACGCGCTTCAGGTGGTCAACCTTCTCCAACTTCTCATCAGAAGATACCAAAAGAGCTAGGAGCTCCTCTTCAGACAAAATAGCAGAAATACACATGTCGAAACAAATAAGTCGAGCGAATAAGTAAGCCAACAAAATGATCCAAAACTACCCCGCCGTAAATTCCCAAAGGCAACCGCGCGTCTCCAAGCAAGAGCGAGAATTAGACTCCGTAGGCCACAAGAAAGATGTGCACACTCAAAGTAAGGATAGAGCGAATACGGAATAAAATTCAACGCCAAAAATCAGTTCACGCAAACGTGAGAGGGTCCATAACCTGCTGGAAACAGCACAGCAGCCTAGGGGAGAACGCTCCCGGCGGATAAAGAACGAACTCAATAATAGATAACATACGGGAATAAATACCCGGACAGACACAAGCAGAGTCACCGAGGATGACATACCGGATATGACACGTGACAGTACGAACATGTCACAGTGCATATTCCAGCATGACATGGTATGACATGTCTGACAGGTATGACACGTATGACATGTATGACACATATGTCATCGGTCATGACCCTGACAAAATCTCAGAAAAGCCCAAACTACTAAACCCTGGAAAAGGTACCACATACATCAAAACACAGCCATCGAAACTTTTTCCACTTGCTGACCTAAGACAGGAAATGAATGAGGAATTATACTTACACGCTCTCCCGGAAGCTAGCATGTACCGTCCATCAAGTTCAAAAAAGAATACCATTGCTGTGACCGCTAAGCCCGAAGTGGACCATGTTACGGGAACAATTAAATATCCCGAACTCCAATATGTCCAAAAGAAAGAGTTTTGGAAACTTTTGGCTTGGCACCGCCTTTCCAACAAAGCAGTCCCATGCTCACTTGCGGAGTACTCGAATAGGGCACACGATATTCATGAAGCACTAAATGCATGTAAGTTTGAATCGGGAGATCCTAAAAACTGCTACGCAATAAGAAGAAGCCTCTTAGATATTTTGGTGGATGACAGAAATCTTGACAAAAACGGCTGTGAACTTTTCTCAAACCCACTAAATGCTCACCCTAGAATTCACTCGAGAAGATGCATACCCACCACAAGAATGAAAAAAGCCCTCAGGCCCTTCTGCGAGGAAGACAGATACGCTGTCCGGCTCAGCTCGCTAGGAATCAAACTGATAATCTCATAAACAGTGTCTGGCCGAGGCTTTATGCTCTCGGAAACCCAGACAGTAAACAATGACTGTACTACTGTACTGTACTACTGTACAGTACAGTGCTAGGATGTCACGGACACGAGACGGAAGCAGGGTCAGGCTAGGGGCTAGTCAGAGCCCATAATGACTAAGCCTAAACCCGAAGTCCAGCACACCACCCGTGGGTGTGACTACCTAGCAAGGCAGGTACAGGATATACAGCCACGAGATAACAAACAAACACCTACGTGCAACTCGGTGGAAACCGATCACTTCTAGCTGGGTGCCGGGGTCTTGACCCGGTCATCCCACTACTGGGCTAAAGCTAATCAAGCTGCCAGGACAATTGAAAAGAAACTCAGCCACTTTGAAGCTGGTCAGCAGAGCTGAGTTCAGCGGTCGGGATGCGAACACAGAAGATCCCCGAAGTGAATTGTAAGCTGTCCTTTTGAAATCGAGCACCACCAGGCCCAAGTGGGCAAGGTGGTTCCACAGCAGAAAGTAAATCAACCGAAGACTGCAAAGATTCCGAAAACACCGAAGAACTTAAACAAGCGGATTCCCACGGCGGTTTGAGCATTGAAGAAAGAGACAATAGAACTCGATCATCTGGCGGCCAATCACGGATGTCCAGAGAGCCAAGTGGCGGATCCGAAGCAAAGAGATCTCCGGCAGACCGACGGACGGTGGCTCCGGGCTCAACCAGGCCCCTGTCACCACCGCCCACGGCAACCAGAGATGCCGCAGCACTGGCTAGCAGAGAACAACAGAGCATCGAGGACATTAATGCACACCGGAGAAAACTCGGCGGAGCCCGCGGACGGCACATCGGAGCTGCTAGTGGCGATGCCCCCCTGTCAGAGTCATGCTCAAGAGTGCCGAAAGAGCCAAAAGCCACTTGCTGCCCGCCGTCAGAGTCATTGTCAGAGCCGTGGTCATTGTCAGAGCCTTCAGAGTCAACGTCAAAAGTCTCGATCCTCATGCCAGCAAACAGCGGAGCCGGTGCAGAGTCGCCAAGCTGGAGTGATGGGACAGAGCCAGGCAAGCCGAGAGAGCCATGGACAGCCACTGGCGGGTCACGAGCCGCAGGCACACCACCAGCCACGAGTGCAGAGGGATCCCGAACCGCAGGCGGTGGCGGAATCGAGTCCTGTGCACCCGAGTGGAATGTGGCCAGACCAAACTGAGCCATGTCGCCCTCGTCAGCTGCCGCATCCTGAGCGGAAGCCGCCGCATCCTGAAAGTGCCGCAGAGATGTGGGCTCGGCCGTCACAAAAGAATGTGCCGACAGCTCGCACACCTCTGGGCGACCCTCCATCGTGCAGAGCGACTCGAAGGCATGTTCATCCCCAGCGTCATAGAACCGCTGGAAACGAACAGCCAAGCAGTCAGTCTCATAGTCTTCAACTGCACCACAATAGTGGGCAGAGTGAAGACCGCCGTTGGGGCATTCAGCATGCCAGTGCTTCAAACCACTCCGTGCACACACCGCATTTCTGCAGTGGGGCACGAAGGCACCACTCTTCTTGTCAAATGAGACAGGAGGAGCGGTGCCAAGTGGCTGAACACCAGCACGATGATGCTTAGCAGCAGAGCGGGTAAGGTGCTTGCCCGCAGGCGGAGGCCCTTCCCGCTTCTGCCGCTTCAGGTCACGAATGTCCTGTTGCATGCGCTCCAGCTGCTTCTGCAGACTGGACAACGCCGCAGCCAGGTCAGACGCGCCATCGCCGAATGACAGAGCAGAGACAGGGGCGTCAGAGACTTTCAGGCCGTGGCGGAATTGCTCCCGCACACGAGCCTGAATAGTCAGGAGAGACACGCCCTGCCGCTGGTCAGCTCGAGCCAGAGAGTTAGCCAAATCACGGTACAGCCACGAATCGCCGAGAGCCTTTAGAAACTGCCGCTTCACCGCGTCCTCTGGCAAGTTGTGGGAACGCTGAACGTCCCTCAACAGGCCATTGAACTCGCGGATGCCACGGTCAGGATCTTTGCTGCTGGGGATGCGGACCGCCAGCAGCAACTCAAAAGAGTCAAAGGGTTCCGAGCGCTCCTGGAGCATGCGCACCACCTCAAGGGCAGCGCGCTTGCCATCTCCAGGAACGTCGGACCCAGAGGCCTCAAGCCAGTCACGAGCAGGTGAGCCAGGGCGAGCCAGAAAGGTCAGAGCCGAGAGCAGCAATTCATTGGCCTCATGCCTAGCCTCAACTGCCATGTCAGTCAAGTCAAACAGGGGAGCAAACGCTGATGATTGAAGCACGAACTGCGTGCGTAACTCATGCATCAATTGTGAAAAAATGTCCACCGCGTCTGTCTCTGTCCCTGCAAAGCGCCCCGATTTTTCTCCTAGAATTTTAGTGGCAACGGTCTTGGCAACTTTTCTGTCGAAATTTTCCCGAGCCAACTGGCTACTGCCCCGCAGTCCTTGTGGTAGGACCAACTCGACGATTTGGTCCTACCACGAGGACCATTGTTCCGATAATTTAATTGGCCATCTCCCGTGATTTGTGGTGTCTAACCAATGAAAGGTGGTATATATAGGTCCTATATTAATTTATTTGAACGCTGGTTTGGCCTATATCCATCCCATATATCCATGACGAATGCATTTCAAACCTCTACACTCAAATTTTTCAAAACGGATTTTTTGGAACATTCAAAATGTGGCAAATTAGTGACTCATCTTCAATAATTTTTTACCAATAATATATCAACACCACACCTGCGCGGATACCATCAAATTGAACCTATACATATGTCCCAATCATATTTGGGCGGTAGGCCCGGTTGGAATGCATATATTGGCTCGTTGGCTCGTTGGCTTCCCCTCTAATATATTGGCTCGTTGGTTTCCCCCCTAAAACAGTGGTCACGCGAGCTGACCAGCCAGCCATCATAATTGCTTGCTAGAGGGCATATATCGCAAGGTTGGTGTGTGCGGCACATTAAATCTTCAAGTATATATGTATTGCGAATTTCTGAAAGTCTAACATCATCCAAATATCTTATTTTTCGACTGGCGTGTACATTTTAGAATGGATGAATGCCAATTTCTAAAGTCCGAAATTCACTAAATTCGGAATTTGCATTGTGTTGAACATGCGCCATGCTGAAATAGAGCGGAAATGATGATGAGGGTGCGAAGTAACCGATTCTGATAAGGGCTGAGGTATGCAAGCCCTGTTATAATATTCAATATTATCAATAATCACTGTGCAGTTGAACAGCATACACAAGTGAACGTATGTGCGGGTTTGTGAGTGCAGTCTATGAATCTAGAGCTGCTGAAGCACAACGCTTCCTCACTTAAGTACCTACGTCTCCCATCATCTTAGATGGTACCGCCATTGGGTTGTGAACCCGAGACGTAGGTTGAACGACCAGCATTGTATAAACGACTAGTTCGTTCGTGCTGCGCATGCATGTTCCGTGCATGCTAAAGCGAAAGATGGTTCTTGAAGAATCGACAAGATGTATCTTTGCTCTGTCATCTTCGAGTTCGGAGTACGAACTCTCGATGACAGGGATGCCTGATGATGTGACATAATCATCTGGCGACATGTACAGTCATCGTCGACCGTACTGACGACTGTCATAAATGTATGACGCGACTCGACCTGTACAGTCATGATCGACCATACTGTCGAATGTCATAATATATATGACATGACATGACATGACATGGTATGACACGTATGACATGTATGACACATATGTCATCGGTCATAACCCTGACAGATCTCCCCTCTTAAGAGAGTTGTGACCTCACAACGGGCATACCTTTGTATATGTCTTTGATGTCTTTGTTGTTGTTGCTTCTTGCTGGTACCAGTCTTCTTACACCGATTTGAGGCGTCCCTCATGGTGTTTTTAGGTTATTGGGGGGAACTGAGTCCACTTTAGTCCCTCACCTTACAGTTCTTAGGATGTAGCCCACCTTTCCGGACATCGTATCGTTGAGTGACGTTCCAAGGTTCAATGAAGAGCGTTTTCGCGATACAATCCTACGCTGGATTACTGATTGATCCACACGTTATCATGTATGTGCTAGACGATTCAAAGCATCCGAAGTCTACGTTACGGATTATTTGCGCTAGCCGTCGTCGCTTTGCGCGATCGATGATCCCACGATTTAACAATTTATAATCGAACGATTCTCGGCCTGATATAGTGCACCCAACCCTTCCTCCCCTCCTGAAGCTACTATGGAGGTTCACAGGTAGCGATGGGGAGCCCGATTTTTGGGGCTTGTTTTAATGCAAACGGAGAAGGCCCTGCTTACGAGATATCGGAGGGTCTTTATAAGTCCACTTTAAATCCTCACCCGTCTGCCAAACTCCTTTTATGGTCCAGTACGCACGCTTTGACGAACATCTGTCGCGATGAGTGAGAATGGATTCGCCACGTACTAATGTGAAATTCGTTTTAGTTATGTGTGTCAAGCATAACTCAGGATCACAACTCCGTCCACCTCAGTTATCCGAATAGCGCGGATTTACTGGCCACAGAATCCGATGACAAACCACGGTCTTGGCAAAGGTAGCATTTAGCAGTTTTTATTTATCCACAGATATGATATCTCGCATGTGTGCGTATCTGTGCAAGGGTATGATTTTGAACAAGGCTCACTACACCTTTAGCAAGGAAGGATCAATTCCTGCTCCTGTCATATCAATTTGATGCAGGGTAAAAAATGTTAGGGATATAACCCTGCAGTTCTCGGGTTGCAGCCCATTGCACCGAAGGTGCATCGCAGTCTTTGGGATGCAGCCCTGCAGTTCTTGGGATGCAGCCCTGCAGTTCTTGGGATGCAGCCCTGATATATATATATATGTAACCGTTGGATGAAAACCTCTTGGGTACATGTTTCCACGGCCTGATTATTATTTGGTCGGCAATTATTGGCAAAAGTCATCGGCTATCAGCTTTTGACTCAGAAGCCACAATGTTATAGAAGCTTCGACCTATTGTAATCAGTTATGCTTTCAGCATACGTAGACAATATGATTATGTGGAACTTATAATCCCACTTAAGTTGCATCATGATAAATTTATCCAGGTGTTAACAAGTGTTCAGGATTTGATAAGGGGTTGACGCCCCACAAGTAAAAGGTCACTGTCTCATAAGGCTCGCCTCATGTGTGCGGCTTTGAGGATTAGTGTCCTGGTGAGGCACAGTCATGATGCTTCCTAGTCCATAATGGAGCTGGAAATGAGAATGCTTAAGATATCCGAAGACAGGAAGGCTTTTAGTTGGCCAGAGTTACTGTCAAGATGCTTAACCTTGATGGAATGGCATTCGGATATAAACTGTGTAACTATGCATGACTTATGCATTGGTATATGACTTTGATGAATTGTTTCTTATCATGAACCTGGAAGGAATGTCGGGCAAAAAGCTAGAGTGACGGATTTACTCACTCGGCTTTGCTGTTTATGGAATTCGATGCCTGGTGGCACAACTGGCAATCCTTTGATCAGATGCTTTCCTAAAGACATTGGCAACAACTTGTGTGCCAGCTTCTCTAGATTTGGGGAGAAACCATGGATCAACAATTTATCAATCAAAACACATGTATCAAGGTTGAATCATCGAATCCTTCAACTCTTGAATTTCGACAATCAGCATCTCAGGCTGTTGACGTCAAAGTGATGGTCGTAAGCTTACAATATAGCTTATTCGCATTTTGAAAAACCATCGTTCTCCTATGTCAGTGCCCTTCATATAATATGATAGAGCCGGAGAAATATGCATCTATGATTTCTTCATAATGAACTTTATGTGTCAATAAGTCAAATAAGACTTCATTTGATGTTTCAATCGGCATGATGTACCGTGTTATCAACTTTATGGCTGCTACATACAGATGTTGGAACTTTTTATAAGATTTTTTAATTTTCCAAGCAAAATCACAATGATGTAAATCAATTTGTGGCAGCTGTATGAAAATGAATGAATCTATACCTTCCTCCCCTCGCAAAAAGAGGTGTATCAAACCAATCAGATGGTGATGGAGGATGTTATTTAATCATTATGTTATGTGAAAAATGATTTGATAGAGAATCAGACTGAGATTACTCATCGAATGCTTTAGAGGTAACAATGTCAATCTGAACATTGATTCTCTCTACGTCATATTGGCGATATGCCTGTCGATTTTAAATGTGGCAAATGCCAGATGATGTCAAATGCAGTTGTTGGTTTTCAGTTCACATATATTTGTCAGTTCAGGATCACTATAGTGTACCCAACTTAGACAACGGTTCTGGAAAATGATTGTCATGATGAACAAAGAAATCAGTGATGGTATCGAAGTTAACTTTGGTATCGAAGCTAATGGTTGACTCTCCATGAAAGAAGTGTCCGTAATGACAACTTATTACGAGTTGCATTTTCGTAGTTGATGGATGGCTGAAATGGACAACCATGTTCTATTCATAAGGTATGACATGGCATTGCCTAGTGATATGTGATGATCACTTATCTCAATGGTGCCCATTTATTTTTGGGCAAACATTATTCAGAGACTTGTTATGATAAAGAAGTATGAATGATGGATGTGTCATTTCAATCCGTTAGAATTGTGACTTGTTGATAACTATAAAATTTCTGTCACTTTCCAGAATGAGGATGAACTGCGCTTGGAAACCAGCTGTAGATTGCGGTGGTCTGGCTTTTCCCAAAACTTCGTGGCCTAATGGTCGAGGCAACAAGTTTCTAAACATTCCAGAATGAACTTTCAGAGAGTCATGATTCTTTAATGAAGCATGCGTGTCTTATGTGTTGGAATGATGTGAACCACAAGTATGATGTCAATCTATATGTGGATGGTTTATACAATTATATGCTATTCCACAAATAAGATAGTGATGTCAGAATGAAAACTTTGGACAGTTGCAACTCAGTACATACCTGAGTGCATTCAAATCCACTTGTATGCTCAGAATCTGAATCTAATGTACTTGTATATGTACAGGATAGAATATATTTTCTATGTGATTCTGGATTCAGGAATTAGAGTCAATGAAAAACTCCTTTCCTATTTCAGAGGATGAAACCTTTATTCTTTAGGTGCAATACCTTATCTTACAAGTTTCAATCGATTTTTTCAAATATGTCACTTATGGTGATCAGACCGGTCAATTTTACAGCATAACCATTCCCCTCGCTGAAGGAGATGACTCCCATCATAGGGTGGTATTTTGGCTGTTTTCTTGACACATGGAAAACATGAGTAACTCTTGGACAATGTTGGGATAAACATCTTAGATTAGCTGTGCTTGATCGCTCTATGCCCAAGAATGACCGAAGAGATTGCTTGCCATTTTTCAGCCATATAGCGTAGAGGCTGCTTAAGAACGGTTGGGTCATAAGCTAAATAGCTATGTCAGCTATGTCGGAGGCTGAATAGCCATGATTGCACAGACTCTGTCTTTCATGATGAATAGACCTTTGAGAAATGGTGTCTAAAAAATTCAATTGACAACAACTCAACCTTTTGGTATGATGTAGAGCTGATAATCTTTGTTGCACTTCAATTGTTTATTGTGCACTAATGAAATGCCTCGTGATATATAATCTCACAGAATAGGCATTGCTCAATGGCGATATGATCAGATATGTAATGATCAATGAAGACAAGATGATTGGTATGGCTCATTCAGTAGGCATAATTACCTCAAAGAGATGCCAATACACGGATACATATCAAGACATAAGGGCAATAGGCTTATTGTATAGCCTTCAGGGCAACTAGCATTTATGCTGCATTGGTCAGCTCAGTGGATTTGACCTATCTCGGTGTTGTACTCAGACCGTGGCCTGCATATTGCATTGAGTACTCTTGACACCTTTAATGATACAATCAGATGATATGTATGAAATATCAGAATGGTTGCCCTTTTCAATGATCATTGGTGGCAGAGGCTATAGTGCTTGCACCGTGTCAATATACAATTCTAGTCTGGATA